>JAUMJK010000276.1:717500-812500 GCA_033558105.1 Coccyzus lansbergi
AGCTCTACAAAACCTAAGCATGGATTCAAAAAGTCTCTTAAGGCCTCACATCACTTTAACATGGAATAAAGACAACAAGACTTACATTCTTAGTTTGTCATATGCAGTCTAATGGATATGAGGTCTTGGTGACAGGAATATATTGGATATTACACATACATACAGTTATGCCCATTTATGCTCATCCTGCCTTAGTGATTTCCAATGCATTGCTGGTATATGACAGGGCAAAACCAAAGTCACCTTATCATACGCCACGTAATTAAATAGCCGACAGTTTGTCCACGTCATCTCTGAACCAAACCCACCGTTTGTCACAGATGCGCTAAAATGAATGTAAAAATTCAAGAAAGTTGTCACGCAGAACTGTAACGCATAGTTCAGTTTGGACTGGAAATGATGATCACTAATCAATTTTGAAATCGCTGATATAGAACAGGTACAGAATAATATCCAATGCTTCATAATAGCACCGCATTGCTCAAGTCATGGATCATGGTTCCATAACGCTAGACTGTCTATGAACACTCAATAAAATAAACATTTCAGGGGATACAGAGGCTTCCTGCAAGTACTGCCCTCTTATAAGAAAAGGAAACTTCCATTAGCTCAAGTGATACATAGTTCGGATGGGTCATAAAAGCACTCCTACAGCTATGAGAAAAAAAACCAGTAAACTTGTATGTGACCTGCAAGCTAAAGTTACCAAGTAAGAATAGCAACAGGGCAAAACAATTCCATAAGTCTTTTATTTGATAAAAAAACTAAGAAGGTGTCAGTGTTCATTAAGCTCTTTCTCTGTCTCTTTCCTTGAGAGATATTAAATTTGCTTTCTAAACCTATCATGTGGACAGCAAGCCCCCTAAATCAGGAAGGATCCAAAAGAAAACGCCCATATCTAAACTCAAATACTCCTCTTGCTTGTGAAGTCTGTACATTTAGAAATAGCACACAGACAAGACAACTCATTTCTCTTTCTAGGAAGTTTCACAAGTGAACTCATGCACAAACTTGAACCACTTTCAGAGCTGAAGTCATCCAACAGGTTTAGCAATGGTAGTTTCAAACTGAATTTTATCATGTTGTCCTGCAAAGAAACCAAACTACTCTCTTATAAGCAACAAGAAGAGACATAGAATTACACTGGGGTTGTGAGCACAGGCAGGCGGTGGATAACATAACGGATCTGTGTCCTACCACCTCCAGGATGAACTATAAAGAAGGACAATCTGCAAGAGTATGTTTTTTTTACTGTTTTTTTTTTCCACTAATGCTACTGGTGTGATATAATGGGGCAGGGAAGAAAATAAACAAGCAGCCAGTGCATGCGGCTATCTGCTTAAAAATAGTTCAGATGGGCTGAGGTTTTAGCCTTTATCTCACTGGCTGACCTTGCTAATACAGTATGTAGATCTCTTGCCAGCTAATCGGCGGACTGTAAAGCATGGTTTCAAGCTGTGGGCAATGATCTGTAACAGGAATGAATGAGTGGGTTTTAGCAGCCAGGATCCGTAGCCTACTATCTGTATCTGACAGCTGTCACCCTCCCGACAGAGGCCAAGGCCTAGCCCTGCATTTAAAAGCAGCATGGCTGATCAGATTACTGGGACAGTGTGTCAGAACTGACTGCACTCAACTAGAGAGACAGAAAGTAAATCTATAAATAGCAGTTCTGCTTGTCTCCATGAACCACTGAAGGGTAACCAATATTGAACAGCAAATGCAATGTTTAGTCTCTGAAACCAGTGGAACGCGGTTCCTTCGAGATCAGAAGATGCTGCCTGACAATGCAAGGGACTGGCACGGGAAGCTTTGTGGGCAGGCAAGGCGCTATCCTGGCAACAGCAAGGGCTGTGTTCGCAGAAGGAAATAACATGTTGAAAAGTTCCCGGTCCTCAAGATGTTGAAAGCAACATAGCACAAAGTCACCTCAGACCAAAGGCACCTTTGTGCAAAATGCATGCAAAAAACCAACCGTTCCCTGGGGAATCCCGGCTCTCAAATAGATGCTGTGATAAAATGAGAGCCTCTCTGTTTGATACCTATTATATAAGTGACCTGAGTTTTCAGCCAGAATGGTTGAGCTTTGAAAGCAACTCAAAGGCAGGGATGTTGGAATGGCTGATTCCAAAGGCCATGGTGATAACAAAGCTCTGCTACTGGTCATCAAGGAGTTACAAAAGACCTGGCCAGCACTCTGCAGTGTGTCTCATACTCCTCCCTGAGAAGCCATTCAATACTCTTCAAAGTTTCTGCTGATAAAAATAGAACATCTGAAAATCTGTAAACAGCTTTGGAAACACAGCCTAGAGGTCAGTGGAGAGGAACGGACAGCAGGATCACAAGCCAAGACAGCAGGAAACCATAATGGTGAGAAAAATGCGGTTGATGTCATCTCATTGCTGAACTGTCAGGTACTTCCAGAGGCTACTGCAGCTGAAACAGTGGTCCAGAAAGATCTCAAATGACATGAGGAGTCCTGGGTCCCCACTGCAGTAGAAACAGGGAGGTGGCAACTTTGTTATTGCCACTCTGAATTGGGAAGGGTGATTTGCTGCTCCAACAACCTGCGGCTGGTGATGAGATGTAACTCTTTGTCCATGGATGATCAGGAAAAAGGAACAAGCACATGGCTGATCTCATGCTTAACTTGGTTATTGCCAGCTGGAGTCCTGTTCTGGACCCCAGCACATCTCAAGCCACCAAGAGCTACCATAGGGCCTCACCATTTGCACTCTGTGGTCTTTTCATAGAATCACAGAATCATAGAATCACCAGGTTGGAAGAGACCCACAGGATCATTGAGTCCAGCCATTCCTATCAAACACTAAACTGGTGCACTTTTCTGAGTGAGACACTCTGCTACAGAGCTGCCCAGTCAGTATGTGGCCCAGGCACAGTGGCACCAGGCTTGCACTGAGCAGGCTCACCCTGAAGTACATTCACAGTTTGAGGTTCTCTATGTGCTGATGACTCTGCAAAGTTATGGTTGGTTGACCTGTTCCATTATCCACCCAGGAAATGATCACATGCTGCCGTCATACAACAGTCAAGTACAACTAAAACACAAAACATGGACTCAGCTACACAGATTAACTTATTTACGTTGAAAATAAAAGAATAAGCAATTGAATATAAAGAACTGGGCACAAAGTTTATAACTTTTAGCATTGCTAAAAAGAACAGAAAGAGCCCACCTCAGGTAACTCAAGGTACACAGATGTGGCTCCCTGCTTAAAAAATAGTTCAGATGAGTGAGACACAAGATGTCCAAGCAGCCCAATACCGTGTCTCCTATAGAGAAGTGTAACAGCACACACCCAGCAGGCAGGCACTCAACCCTCCCTACAACATACTTTTTGCAGCTCAAGGACTTTGCTGGACACGGAGTCTCTGTCTTTTAAAGCCGGGCATGGATCTTTTCCCCACAAATTTGAGAACAGGATGAAGATTATATTTACCTCCTGAACTGAAGAATGAATCAAAATTGCCCCAACCTGCAAGTTTCAAAAAAGCAATTTACTGGTACCCAAGTGTCACACTTACCCTTGGCCACAGTGACAAATTTCACCAATAGCTGGACACTTTTATCAGTGTGTTTTTCTCAGCTAATTTAGTGTTCACGAGATGGGCCCCAGTGACAACCCTGGCAGCTGGCTCCCTCCGCACATCAGCAAATCCAGCAGCACCCTCATGCTGTTCCCAGCACGCATGAAGTCTGACCTGGAGGATCTGTAGCTGGGGTGAGTGGCCAGGTCAGTAACTGGGACTCCCTTCCGTGCTCTCTGCCAGACCTGTCCTTGCTAGCACCAGCCACAGCGGTGCCTGTGCAACGTCTGCGAGAAACTGGGCTGGCACCCAATGGACTTCTTCCACGCAGGTTACCGCACAGGCGTCAGATGGCAACGGCTCTTCAAACGACTGCAAACCAGTGACCTACATTCCCAGTCCCTGGAGCCATTCGAGGCCCCCACAGTTTCTCATTAGTAACAGATTCTTATTTATTTCATATAGGCAGTAGCTTCTGCCAATAGACAGTGCACTTCTAATTAAAAGCTGACTTCTTTCATAACCTACAAAGTTCTATTTCCACCTCTGCCCCAACACGCAGAAAAATGTGAGCCTTTCCTGTGGCTGAGCTTGTCCTCCATTTAAAGGCAGATTCCAGAGACAAAGCAGAAATGCGTTTTGTCTTATTTTTTTAAAGCAACAAAGTTTGAAGGACATCCAACATTTATGCTGTGTGCCCGCTTAATATCACAAGGGACTTTCCACAGGAGCGAAGGTTTTCTTAATAAAGGGTCTCATTGGCCGGTTGGATCAAATCATGTATACACCGATATTTTGCTTCTGGCAATACCTTAAACCCACAGTTAGGCAAGTGTAGAGATTGCAGTGGCCTTGAAACTGTAGCATGGTTTATACATGGTATACACATCTTGGAGGATTTGGAGAAATCTACAAGGGATCTAATGCTTTTCCACCTATTGACATTTACAAAGCAGTTTAAATCATGCATGAGAGGCCTCAGGCACATGTAGCTCACAAAACATAACTCTGCGCTCCCAGGGAATTTAAGCTGACCAACGCTCTTTATTAGAACCGACAGTGAAAGACAGCTAGTGCAAAAGCTGTACAAGAAATGCAAGGCAAAGATGACAGACTTAATGCCAGTGGATATATTATGCAGATGATCCAAGTCAAGCCTTGCTTGTTAAATAAGTTTCCTGCTTTCCTCACTCCCACTGCCCCTCTTAGGAAATATCCTCCCTGGCTTTATCAAGGGAGCTGTTTCCTAAATTCCTTGATCAATCACCTGCTCCCCAGGACTTCAGACATGCCGAGTTAGCTCTGAAGATAAGACAGCAATGCTTAAAGAGTGGGAAACAGTTAAACCTTTTCACCTAACAGCACAACAGTGCCGTGCACATACGAGATTAATACCTTAAAAAGTTAAGAGTTATTTTGCTGATGAAAGAATAGGAAGGATTTTAAGGAATCCATCATCTCTGACAAGTCACCTTGAAGCTGTGAAATCCCACTGCAATATAATTTTTCGAAGGTATGCTTTTGCTACGTACATACCAACGAAGAGCAAAATCCTGAGCTTCTTACCCAAGTTTGGCTAAGTTCTTAATTAAATTTTGAAACTCTCTCATATAGAATTATCGGTGAATCAAGTGTCCTACCAGGAGAAAGAGTTGATGTGTCATTCGATTGCATCTTAAAGCTTAGTGCTTAAGGGAAGTATTCTATGTTCTCCATGTGGAAGTATCACTTGTGAAGCTCTTCTGCTGGGGAGCACTGTTCAGGCAGGTATTTTCACTGAGTTCACACAGAACTAATATGTGTGCCTAGTAGGGTCCAAGCTATATTGAGAAATTTCATTTTAAGATGTGAATTTGAACCACTAACAAGCATATTGACAGCCTCCTGGAACTGTGTGCTCAAGTGTCCAGCCAGGTAAAGATTGTATTTATATATGTATAAAACTATAAACATTTTAAATCAATATTTTTTCTGTATAAAATGCATACAATTATGTACATGCAGATATATGTTTCTACGTATTATATTAGATGTGTGTGTGCGCACACATGAACTTAAAATTCGTGAGTGGCAAATATAAAACTAAAACGTTTCTTCTTTTTTTAATTGCTCGATAAAATTTAAAAGTTTTAAGGAAAGAACCTCAGCCCTGCAGTGACATCTCTGAATCACTACCAGTAGCTTGTCTTAGCAAGAAGCTAGGTCATGCTAGGCTTGACCTAATAAATATAATTTGCTTAATATCACACTTTTAGTGCTGCAGAAGTGCTATTGGGAAACTAAAATCACTGATTATTTTGTGCAAGTAAGAAGCAGAAACAGATGCAGACTAACTCCTCTGTCTAAGAGGAATCAGGGGAATGTTTTTTGCAGTATCAATTTGCTTTTCCTTTAAATCTCTAGCTAAAAAAGCAGTGAAACCACCCCCCCCCGCCCCTTACAAAACGCATTCGATGAGTATAAGCACAAACAAGCTTAATGGGGTTTATTTCCAATCATGCTTTTGTTACTGGTTGTAAAACACATGGTGAAGCATAAAGTATGACACCAATGGAGACATAAGAGGCATTTAAGACTCGTATGAAACTCCACCTCTTCAGAAATTAGACAGATAACGTAACAACGCACATTCCATAAGATTTTAGAGCTTGATTCACTGCTGCCGGAAATCAGTAAAAGGTTATAATTGACTTGAGTGAGATTGGATCAGGGCCCTAAATAGAGCAGGAGCCTGCACATTGCAGAGGGAGAGAAGTTAAATGTGTTCAGCTGCTTTGTTCTCTGGTTTTTCTAAAATACCTTTACCATGGATACTGCAGCTTTCTCACCAGAGAGAGGGTGTGCTGGGTCAGAACCGGGCTCAGTGGGCTCCTCGGGGGAGGGTTACAGCAACAGTTAATCACATCTTACTGATCACAGGATCAGCTGGGCCCCAACAGCAGTTCTTTAGCAGTTCGACTGACTTCTGTGCTTGCACACTATATCCTGGATGCCTCAAATTTTTATGCAATACTTCTTCAGTAATTCCATATATTAAATCAGAGATACTTTTCTAATTGCCATAGATATTCATTGGCTAAAAAGAACTGCTTCAGAAATATGACTATCAGTTCACATCAAAGAAGCAGCAGTAAAATCAGTTTAGTTTAGTTTTAAAAAGCAGCTAAACATTAGCTCTTTACGTACAGCAATAACTGTGATACAGGCTTGTCTACCAGGTAAAGACAAATGTTGCTATAGTCAACCATAAACTTGGGAGACTGGTGGCAAAACAGCAGTGAGAGAGTGAGCTAATTCATGAACTATTGAATAAGCTTCTGTGAATGCCCTTTGAACTTTAAAACACTGAAATTCACCACACACATCAAAATCCTGATGTTGAACCATTCACATAGCGTTGAAAATTGGAAGGAAATAAATAGTGAAAGGGAAAAAAAAAGCCACATAATGAAATAGTAACCTCAAAGCCTATCACGGAGGTTGTTAAGCAAATGACACTTAGATTGCCAATGGTTTTGCATATTATAACAACTCACTCCTCTACTGAAACTCAGAAGAACTTACTAATAAAAAAACAATCTGAAAGCCAGGCAGAGATTATTTAGCAGAAATAGCCAGGAAAACGTATCTTCTATCAGTAAAAATGACATGAAAGCGACTTTCTTGATCAAGTTGTAGTTAAACTTGGTGAAAATGTAGTAGTGATATGAAATAAGCCAAGATTGTTTACCATCAGCAGCCTATAAATATCCTTCTGAGGGCAGAACAGCTGCTTTACTGAGCACATATGCAGTACAATTCCTCATCTATAATTGTGAGAATAAACTATATCTCGCTTTTCTTTCGTTTTCAGGACTGTTCTTTGATTTTACATCTTGTACAGTTGCAATGAGATGGACTTCCCGGTGAAGAAGGCTCAAAGCAAGCTCACCTACAGACGCTCTTCATAGAATCATAGAATCATCAGGTTGGAAAAGACCCACCGGATCATCAAGTCCAACCATTCCTATCAAACACTAAACCATGCCCCTCTGCACCTCGTCTACCCATGCCTTAAACAGCTCCAGGGAAGGTGAAAGGAGCAGAGGCTGCCATAACTCTTCAAGGCAGAAGTTGTCTTGAGTAAAGAAGTGACCAAAACTAAACAATTCAAACATATCTCTGTGTGGATTCTCCACCTTGAAACAGTTACAGCAAAAGAGCCATAAAAGATATCCTCATACAGGCAACCCAACCCCAAAACTCTGGTTTGGAGCTGGCTGGGGGGCTCAAACCACCCCGGTGCAGGAACAGTACCAGAGGTGCTACTGGAGGGCTGCGCATCCTCATCGCTGTTGCTGCAAAAAGCAAGACTGCTATTGCCCACATGCGCAAATAACTTCTTCACTTTGCTTTGATCCATAGAATCATTTAAAACATTTCTATCTGTCCCGTACCTGGTTCATTGTCATCTCTGGCTCTGTTACTAATTGGCACCTCTGTTGTCAGGCTCAGGAATAAGGCCAGGACCAGAACAGGCAAGAAAAATAATCCCCTGCTCATTCCCCAAAACGCCTCATTCTCCTTGGGAGCACTGCTGCTACAAGCACGTGGGAAGGCAGCATAACCGTGCAGCTACCCTTGTTCTCTGGAAACGCAGCTCAATCTCAAGGGGATCTTGATCTCAACACACTATTTAAAAATGCATTAAATTCATTTTTTTCTCTCTCTATATTTGATAGATACAATTATGGCAGTTCCTAGAACAACATGCCTGTTTGTAGACTGCTTTCAAATTCATCTAATTTGTATTGCCAGATGGTATGAATGATTGCTACAGATAAACTTTGGATACGTTCCATTATTAATTGACAGAAGCATGGTCACAGCAGAACGCTCATCCCACATCGCATATCTGACAATTAATGGTTAAAAGATGAAACTACTGAGGAAAAAATTAGTCCCATGAGTCCCAAGGCCCGTTTTATAGCCTTGAGAGCTAAATTTAAATATCCAAAATGTATTATGCTCTTAGATCTCTATACCAACCTCCTCACACTTGTGTGATTTCTAGTCGTGCCAATAGCTCTCAGCAGAAGATGGGCTATCGTTGTGGTTTGCCATACAGCAGGACTGCGAAGCAGCGCAGGAGGGTGAGATATGACAATCTTGTGGCAGGTTCAAGAAATCAGATGGTTCTAACAACCAAATGCCTCAACCGAGGCTCATCACAGACGGCAAGGTTTAAACTGGTCTTCTACATAAAACAGACATCGGCACTGCAATGAAGAGTGTTAAATGCTCAGTACTCCAGACAAGACACCTGCACCTGAAGTAATGGTGAAGTCCCCAGGAAACGGGATAGAACTTGAATCTATGTATTTTAGAAAACTGCAACCTAATGATCACGTCCTCAATAAATCATGCAAAAGCTGAGGAAAAGCCCCATGCTTAAGTGATTAGAAGTTTCCATTTTCAAGCTATTCTGCCAGAACACAGGGTATATACACAGAACCTTTTCCAAAAGGAGACGTTATGATCTGAAAACCCAACAGATTTGGGACAAGGAACATTTACTAGTGACACAGACTTGAAATACAAATAGATAATGAAGGATGTCCTAAGATGTGGGAAAAAATGAAAAATAAGTGCTTTTTCATTTCTTGACTTGCAATGTTTTTTCCTCTTACTACATATTGAGCAGCATGACACATCTTAGGAACAATATTTATACTTATAGCACAACTTTCATCTGCAAACTCTTGCATGTCACATAGATTTGCACATGCCTTCTCATAAACAAACATACTGAGCATAAACAGCTAAAAAGATATATAAATTACTTTATCTGAGGTAGGACAATATGGCAAGTTGGCAGAGAACATCAGTACTATATCATGACCTAGAGACTGATGTGGATAGGGTCATAATTGCACCTGCAGAGTCGATCCCGTAGAGGTGAGGAAGAAAACAAAATGAAGTTTGACTGGTGTGTGCAGGCTAATAACCTCTGCCCTCCGGTACACGTCGAATGACTCTAATGATATGCAACGATCACAAATACCCACAAGTTCAAAAGCTGAGCTGCGGATTCAGATCTTTAATGACGTTAAGATACTGATTTGTATGTGCAGAAGGTAAATATGCCTGGCAAAAACCACAGCATGGGAAGGATGCAGATTTCCTTATTGTTTTATTTTTGAGTTCAAGTGCTGCCCCATGCTACCCTCTGATGCGTTTCTGAACTCAGTCCTATTGACTGCTGTCTTTCCTCTGGCTGGTATGGATGGCATAAACACAAAGGTGATACCTACAGTCAGCATCAGATCTGACTGTTCCCGACAACTCCTGTGATATAGCAACCTCAGGGACTTGAGGACACATCTGTGAGTAGATGTAGTAGCTGCCATCTGCACGAACTGCATTATTTAACTGCATTGGCACTGATTAACATTTGCTGTAACCTATGGTAATGGGCTCTGGGGGCTTTCCATGTCTGCTACACAGTGGCAGCTGATGTCTCCTGCTCCATCCTTAAAACAGGATGTTTTAATTTTTAATGGAGCACATGTTCGATTGGCTATACAAACAGGCTAATCTGCAAAGCATGTGCTCAATAACAAGCCAAGCTATGCAGCCAGAATAACAACACTGCTTTGCCATGCACAAGATGCAAAAGGCTTCCTGCTTTATGCCATCCTCGCTCAGCGCTGATGGTCAAGAGAAATGACTGTGCACGTTCCCCACTTTCAACAACAGCCCTTAGGAATTCGCCGCTTCCTCAGCTGCACCTCGGGCTGCCAGCTCATTTCTCATTTGGGAAACTAAACTGGAGAGTTGACAAAGTTCAGGTGCCTGGAACAGAAATCGTCATGGTGCAGCAGAAGCACTCACAGGCAAAGCTCCAGCGTGCGCTGGGAGGCAAGAGCTCAGCCGGGGCTGGAGCACTTGGAAAAAGAATGAGCTGGTGGGCATTTAAGCAGAAAGCACAGAAGTGAAGGATTCCCCGCTGCTGAAAACAATATATAAAAAAATTCTTTGCGTCAGTTCTCTCAGATCTCATGTAATCCATAAACATTCCCCTCCAAGGCACGTGCCTACTAAAATCATGATGTCAACATTTTGCGTTTAAAATTATAGCCAGCCTCGATGATACTGCCTGGTTTCACCTGTGTAAACTCAGATGCATTTTACACATGCTCCCAAAGAGAAAAGGAGTTCTTTAGAGATGACGACTGTAATGCAATGCTTTAACATAGGTGGAGAGAGGCCACCAGAGTCGCAAGCGCTCTCCTTAGCATCTTTGGGGTGGGTAATAGTCCCTAACTGAAGTCCTGCAGCCAAACAGCTAAAGGTCGCTTGCCCAACAGGCACACGCTAACAAAAAAGGAGAAAAATAAAGGACATGATTGGGGTGGCATTTATTTCTTAGGGTATCACAGCAGATGGGTGGGAATCCAGGAAGGTCAGGCTTTTAGGTTGTCTATGAAACTTCCTCAGGTTATTAATTACCTAGATTCAAGGAGTTTGCTTGTTTCACATTTTTTCTTGTAAGCGGCATGTTTTCCAAAGCTCAGGAGCATTTTCTTCAGTTTCTTTGAATCGCTTGTTACCTCTGACCTGATTTGTCAACAGAATATGCCAAATCTAAACAAGCACAGGCTGATTAAACAATTAATGGAACACCATTGTAGGACAGTCTCACCTTGCTTCAAACCTGTACTCATGACTGTTTCTGAAGGATAAACATGAACTGACCTTTCAAAAAGGTCACTTTTATTATTCTGTGTTTTCTTCCATGATGAATTATGCCTTTGAGAAAGGCTCTAAATTATGGAACCTTTCAATAGACTTAAGAAAGTAAGAAGAATGCTAAGAGGAATTTCATTCCTCTGGTCTTCAAAAAGTACACGTAGGAAGCTCTTTCAGGGTTTGGATTACTAAACTCATCTAATGAGCTAACAGACATCTTTTCCTGCCTTAAGACACGAATTTTGAAGGTGCTAACGTAATTATCCCTCTCCTAAGTGGCCAGCCAGGTCTTGGTGGAAGAAATTCAGCATTGTATTCCCACCTTTTGAACCAATGGATCCTTTTCAGCAGTGATCTGCTGCTGGAGAACAGACCTGGCATTCACCCCTTGCTAATGATTACCCTCGAAGCACATGTGAAAATCAGACTGTTATTTCTTCTTCTAGTTTTTTGATGGAAAATTCCAAAACCCACCTACAAAACCCATCATAAATTCACTGCAAAGTTAGAAGAAGGGACAAAACTTCCTCACACAGCAACCTAAAATCCCTTTTTGGGAGGCACAATATGAGAAATCCCAGCCTGAGGTTAAATTCTCCATCTCCCTTCCACCAGCCCTATCAGACCAAGTGCCTGAGCTCATCTCTACAATAACAAGATCTAAATCAGCGAAAGCAGCATTAGAGTTTAAAGATAAAATAGGTATTGATTGGTGTGCTGAAGTCCCTGTGCAAAAACAAGCTTTGAGCCCTTTTGATAAGAAACTTTGTCTGTTTGAGAAGTGACAGACTCCCAGGAATGTAACCGGACTCTCAGTACGCACAGTCTACTGACATCTGAAGGGGTTAACTTTGCATCAAGCACAATCACCCTTATCATGTATGAAACAGTTCTCAGCATAGCAGCAATCAGCTGAGCCCAAATTTCTGGCAGATTTTTGTTGTTGTTGTTTTTTCTGAGACAAAAAAAAAAAAAAAAAAAAGCCAAAGCCATGGAATTCAGGTCTATTCAGTCTACACAGTTGAGAGAGCTGGATTCATCTCATCTGTAACTCAGGAAGGTTTAGTCTGCCCTACAGAAACCAAAAAGCTGCTACATTAATGCACAAGGGTGTCCTTTCCATCAAGTTCCTTAATTAGCTTATCTGGAGAAAAAACTATACCAATCAAATTAAATATTAATCACATATAAACTGCTGATCACAATCAGCTGGGGGTTCACGCATGCAGAACGCAGGGATCGCAGTGTGATTTCTTTTCCCAAAGAGTTTCCTCCTGTTCTCTTTCCATTGCCAATTTAGCGAATTCATATAAAAAACAAAGCCTGAGTTTTCCAAGTACAACATTAACAACAGACCAGAAGTTTTTTCTACACTAAAATATTGAACTGAAAATTCGGTTCCTTTAAATCTTTCTAAATCCTTGCCTCTGATTGGGTTCATTAATAAACATGCTGGTTTTGTTACAGGGAGTGACATATGGCGTAATCCGCTAACAGGAAGAAGTATTTTGCATTTTATTGTAGAAAACAAACATGCAAACAGGTTTTCACAGATGGCTTTCTTAGCTTCTGGGAGAAAAAAAAAAAAAGCTTAATAATGCTTGAAAACAATCCCCCCCTTCCCTTCTTAATAGAAGAGAAGAAAAAAAAAATTTGACTGAAACTGCTTTTCAATTAAAGTAAGTTCTATTCCACACATCAGATGTACATCAACTTCCTTTATTCTGCTTCTTTAGTCATGCATGATATACAAGCCCAGCAAGTTCCAGCATCTGACAGTATGTACCTAGGAAAACAACATGAAGTCAAAGTCTTGGCTTTGGTTAACTGCTCAGTGCTGTGAGAAAACCACCAAAGTAACCACAGAACTTTTAATCAAGGAGGGATCTGGATCTCAGAAACCACACCTCTGCCCATATTCCCTCATCACTCCAATCACTTGATCGCATGTGATGATGTGAAGTCTATTGTCCATAGCGCTGGGAAAATATCGTAGTATTTAGAGTGCAGATTTTGAATAAATTGCAGTTTGTCTGAGGAATACTTTATGTACACACATTGTAATACTGAAAAATGTAGGGCACCATTCTATTCTGGTCATTTGCGCTCAGACTTGCTACACTTCCTTCACCACCTTCTCACCATAGGTTCTTGGAAGCAAGTCAGACCTTATTCTGAAATCCACGGTGCCCTTCATGAGGATTTGCAGGATAATTTTTCAGTTCTGTCCAGCACACGCAGTTTTGTGCATTCCCAAGGCATCTCAGTTCTCTTCCTTACCCCTAACATCAACACTCCTTGCAGCAAGCCCAGACCTATCTGTGAATTTCCTGGAACTCTGATGTCTACTGAGAACAACCAAGCATTATGGTCTAGAGTAGTGCCCTAAACCTTTCTTGGATCTGATGTTAAATGCATCCTTCAAAAACAGCTCCCTGACGTTACCACTTGACTAAACTTCTGCCTACCTCACCATGTCCAGATTAGAGAGGGAGGTGATAATGTAACATACGGTGTTAACGACACTGAAGACATGAGACCTAGCAATGGGGGAAGAAGTGTTTAAATTACTTGCTTGGCTGAAAAATGCTTCTTTGCTATCATGCAGAAAGATGCATGCCAACCCAACTTCTTATGAACGTAGAAAGTAGGGCCCTTTTCCTGAAGTCTGAAATGTTGCAGCTGTCCCTTCTGTATATTCGGTGGAGGTAAAAGTGCTCATCCATATAAAGACTGGAACCCATGGCAACCTTGCAGGTAAAAGTGGAATTGGGAATGGTCCTTACTGTTAACTTCCTCTAGTATTATCAGGACCTTCATTTGAACGTTATAAAGAAGAACGGTGCATTCAAACCTCCCCAGGGCTACAGAACTTGCCTTATAATCTGGGAAGACCCCACGTTTCCTAAAGCAGCAAAGAATAAAACTGCAGGTTTACGCTAAAATACAAAACAAATGTAGCACAAGTTTTCTGCATTAGGTGTGTTTAAGAACCCATGCTTTCTATGTGCAAAAGCAGCCAGTCTAATCCCTGTATCTCTTTTGCATAAGGAATCTGAGCTGACGGCATTTAATCAGCTCCCAATTTACACTACTGATCACCTTTTCCATTTAATCATGACTGCAGCCTTTCAAGAAGTAATTCCCCTTGGTTAAAATTAACAATGACAGGCTGTGTTTTTACACACTGTTGAAATGTGTAAAACAATCAGATGGAGTTAAAAAAAAAAATATGCCCTCCTTTTTCGGAGCTGATTTACGATATATATGCAAACCCTATTAAAGTTAAACCATGCTTTTCAACGAAATGAGGATTTCCAACAAGCTGCTCTCCATTTTATTTAAGGATCCCAGTGACTGATACAAACGGTGGTAATCAGCTCTATTGCTAATATGGGATATTTGGGGTAGGAGATAACATACTTAACCCTTAAGTGAGAAATAGCTCATAAATCACAAGTACTTTGTGGGGAAGTGTAACATGATCCTCCCTTGTGAGCAGAAATCAAATGATGTCCTGCTGAGACACATTTTATTTCTTTCTCCAAACTCTAAAGGTTAACTATGAAGAGATATTAATGCAGAGAAGGAAGATGATCAGGGAAAGCAGGGACAGGAGTAGGCAGCTCAGAGGAATTCAAATACCTAAATAGGTGGGTTAGTCTTGTCCTGACACAGGGAAGGATGTGGTTATGGCTTGGAAGACAAGGAAGGTGCCCTGGAAGCAGCAGAGCCTTGTAGATGCCTTCTAGCAATCTGGAATGCAGAGTACACAGTTACGTCATCCAAAGTCTGGACAGATTCAGCAACAGAAGTCCCATCATTTCCCACGTGTGAAGATGTAAAGGGACCACAAAGCCATGTGCCTCTGTGGTCCGTTCACAACCTCCTGGGTAATGGGATGTCAAACACATGCAAAAGTCTCAGCACCTGGGCACTTCATGGGGGGAACACTCTCACTGGCAGAAGACATTGAGCCACACTGACAGGTAAAATGGATTTGAAGGATGAATTTGAAGCTGAGGTGTACTGACTGAGGAAACACAAAAGCCTGGAGAGGAACACCTCAGTCTGGCACCAACATCGACCTTAGCAGAGGAGAAAGATCATGCTGTGACGTCCTGTCCTACAGCAAGTCAGCAGCGAAGCTCGGACTGGAGCATCCCAGTCAAATCACTCAAACACAACATGCAAGCCAAAAATTCACTAGAGGATCTTACTGTGTTTTGACTGTTGAAAAGAGAGGTAAAAGTCACAGCGAGCAGTCTCCACCACACAGAACTGTTCAGAAACGTGGCAAAAGCTAATAGCATTTCTGTTTCGTTTTGGTCTTGAGACTTCCTTCTGCATTCGCATGTTTTCCTTCTGTGTTCACATGTTTTCCTTCTGTGTTCACATGTTCTCCTTCTGTTCAGGGGAAGGGGAGCAAAGCAGGTGAGGAGGGTGCAGCTCCCACAAGGCAGAGCTGTGAGTGGGAGGTTTTTCTGGCAGGTGGAGAAGACTCAGTGTCAAGACACATGGTGGTGACAGAAGGCTGGGTGCCGTGGTGCCCATGTGCTCTGTACCATCTCCCCGGCTCACCCACACGTGTGGATGTCACATGACAGTGCTGGGGGGGAAACAATAACAAGGACTTTGGTATATTGGGGTTTGGTGGGGTTTTTGTGGAAGGTGGGTGAGGGAGAAGAAAAGGAGAGCTAGCACAGAGGAGAAACTCCTTGGGAGAAGAGCAGGAGAGAGGCCAAGGAAGAACCCTTTGGCTTTGCCAGTTTTCCTGTGTCACACCTGTAACTCCTACCTGTGGGTTTATTACTCAGGGTCTGTGATGGGATGCAGCGTGCTAAAAGTAGCCAAGCCTAACACTAACGATTCGGAAAGCTTGTTTTTCTGGGAGCTGGTTGGAACTACAATGCAGATAAACACAGACATTTCCTCCAAAGATTATACTCTGCTACAACTTTTTCAGTGTGCGTGTGCTGCTTGCAGAATGTCGAACTTGTTTCCAAAATAAATAGCTCCCAAAGAGGGTTTAATGGGGTTTGCTGTTTTCCAGAGGAAATAGATTGCAAACAAACTGTTTCCTTCTCCTATTTCAAACAAATTTTGGTCCAATTATTTTCTTTTTTAGCATAAAACTAAATGGACTATTCTGCCCTGTCCCTGACTGAGTCGAAGCATGATTTCTTTTGATTATGCTTTTATGTTGCAAAACGTAGGGCTCTGGAGACATAATGGATGTCTCTGGGAGAGTGGCAGCAATTTTTTTTCCTTTTTTTTTTTTTCCTAAGTGTGCCAATGCTTGTCAGCATTCACTTTGGTGCCTGCTGTGCCTGAATAAAAACACCAAAGGAGGCAGAGTACGGGAGGGAGGGGAAAAAAAGCCCAAACAAAATAAGTACTGTCCACCGTGCCTAGGGGAGGCTGGCACAGAGGTGGGTAGAATTCAATAGCGCCTATGTAGGGCATGTCTCAAGCACTAGATGAAGTCTGATTTCCATTTTCGTCTTGTTATTCTGACTAGTGGGTTTATTTTTTTTCCCCTAATCCAGTTTTCTTTTCTATTTTTTTTTCCACTGGAGCAGTGACAATTAGTAGCAGTAGGGAGGGGAAACCTTGGCAGATTTCCTATCCTGACCTTTAATCCAGAATGCAACTTGTGGTCTGAAAGCTTCCTAAAATAAAGCTCCATCCTTTTCTTTGTTTAATTTATAAACAGTGTTGATCAGAAAAGGGAAAGGGAGGGAAGCTCTCCTTGTTCCTCTTGATGGGAGGTGAATGCCATTGTCTTTTTATTTTTTTGGTATGGTGGATAAAGCTGGGAAATTTGTCACTGCCTGGGTTAGCAGGGTATTACGAAGAATCAAACCACTGGTATTACGAAGAATCAAACCACTGATTTCCTTGAAGATAAAGACCTTTATGTTGCCTACAACTTAGGAATGTACAAAATATGTTCTCATCTTCCAAGTCAAAGAACGAAAGAAAAAAAAGTCTGTTTCTATTTGTCTGGCTGTCTGTAGCCCAGGGGCAATAAATCCTATTGCAGGGACAAGGATGAAAAATAATGTTTTTCCTTTTTGATATCTGGATTTAAAAAAAAAAAGCAACAACAAACCAAAAAACCCAAGAAAAATCCTTATATGTTAGCTGCTGAATCAGCCTCTGAGGGTTCTTGAGAGAGTGAACCCTAGTGCAGGTTTCTCAGCAGCTGTACTAGCTCTGAGCCCTAATTACAGACGTTTTTTATCCTTCCTTGACACACCCAGAGAGACACATGTGCCTTGGTAATTACAGCAGAAATCTGGAAGGTTTCATTTTTCATTTTCCTACAGATATGTACTAATGACCTTGGGCAAGTCACTTAGCACCTCTGATCAACTTTCTTCTTGGAATCAAGACCTTGGCTACACGGTAAAACTCAAGAAGCAGAGAGGGAAAATCTATAAGCATCTTCTCAGGAGGGTTCAATCTGCTTTCTTGGGAGACAATATCTGGATGGGCCTCTCCGTATGAGAAAGGCTGCAAGAATGGTGTATTGGCTTAGGAGCGTAACATGTCACAGTTTGCATATTAGATATGAAACAGTATCACCGCCTCTGATCATATTCATAGGAAAAAGATTTTAATCAGAAGTCCTCTTAGTCACCTGTGGTGTAATTTGCTCCTGGGAAGACAGAGCAGCCTCCAGTCTATCCCAGGTTCATCTCACACATGCCCTGTGCTGCTTCTCAGCTCCAAAATGAATTCCACTTCGCAGACCCAACAGATGCACACGGCAGGTTCTACCTGTTATACAGAAGAAGGCCTTGGGACACATAAGTAACTACCAAATACCTGCCAAAGAGATAGGAACTCAAACTCTTTGGTGGCTTTTAACTTAATATTTCTTAATTAAAATAAAATTGAAGAGAGGGGAGAGAAAAAAAACAACCCTTAATTGTGTCAGCCATAGAAGAAACCCGAGATCGAGGGCTCCAAGGAAGAGAAAGTCCTTTTGGATTAAAACTCTACATCTTATATTTTATCTCCAAAAGGCTATAAATGAGGTTTGGGATTTAAAAAAGATTTCATATGATTTTGTAATTACCCAAGTTACTATTACCTGATTAACACAGGAATCCTAATAGTCTGTTACGCTTTCATTTCTCCAGTTGTGGTTGTCATGGGGCTCGACACCTGTCACCTGTTCATTTACAGGCATTTTAATTAACCTACATTATGTATGCTTTTTTTTTTCCTTGGATTTAGTGCCTGAATTTCATATTAAAAAATAAAGTTAATAGCTACCTGAAGGAGGGCTGCTGCCAAAACACTCACAGGCAATCCTGCCACATCCATTTATCAGTACATGTCGCAGCAGCAGCAGCAACCACCAGTGCTTAATTGGAAGAAGTAGGGGATAGAATAAATTCCTTCTTGCAGTCATAGAGGTCTGACATCCAGCCTTACAAATAGATATGATACCTAACAGGCCTCCACAGAAACTCCTCTGCAAAGAGAAATCTGCCCAACAACTTCTATGTATGAGGCAGGAGCAGACACTTGTTTCTACGCAAGCAAATTCAACAGACTCGAGGAAGCTCCCAGGCAGTAGGGTGAGCTGGCATGGTGTGGCTGAGAACAGTCCCTGGGATTGTCTGCCTCCTTGGCTGTGCGAGGAACATGTGGGACACAGCGAGAAGGCCCCTGCAATACCTTGGACAAACCTTTCTTAAGGGTTGGGAATGCCATTGCAACTCTTAATTTAGAGTAAGGATGAGCCCTTACTGTCTGACCTTTAACATGCCTATACAAGGCAGGGAGCTCCTCGTACAGCCTGACTCTTCTCCTTCCCCTCTGGGTGGAGGCAAACCTTCTCTGACTGGAAGGGAAAAGTAAGAGGAACATAACTGCCAGACTTTGCCACTTTCCTAAAAAAAAACCAATCTGTTTTAATTCTAGACACACCATGCTTTGTAGTTTGAGAGTCACCAAGCTTAGGCCCTGATGGTTTCCAGGAGCATGTGTGCAAGACTCCACACGGAGTGATCTCCACCTGCTTTCTGAGTGGTGATAGATTGGGAAACATGCTTGGTTTACCACCAGCTAGGAGCACGTTTTGTTATAACCAACAAAACATTCTGAAGCGCAGACATAATGATAATGTCATGGGGACTCTAATACATTAGTTAATATGAAGCAGTTAAAGGGTTTTCTTCATTTTCACTGGCCCATGATGATCTTCAAGGCTGACAGATAAAGACACAAGCATTTAAGAGACACAGCACTGGTGATTATGGGTCTTAGAACCAACTCAGGCTATTAGCTGTGAACCCTTAATATTCTTCCCATTTCAGAGGAATTCACAGGTTGGTGTAAACGCGATCGCAGTATGACCTCCGTGATAGTACCTGCCTGAGAGCACCTCAGAGACCCTATATGGACTCTACAGTACTTTACAACTCCTATCCCTTGCCCAGCCAGGCTGCAGGATGGCAAGAGTAAATCAGACGTAAACACCACTGTGCTGCACGATGCTCAGGGGTGCCCCAAGCCTACTACAGAATAGCTTATGTGGGAACACGTGCGGTTTAAATCAGATAATCAATAGATCCCTAATCACATACAACTGTCCCTTTTGACAACAAATAAACAGAAATTACTTGCCGGCTGGGTCTGTGAGCACCAGAATACAGCTTCCAGTGAGACATCTCTTTCAAAGAACAGCAAGAATGGTGGGAAGCCACAGACCATCTTCCAACACTGCAGGTGTAGTACTGACTATGAAACTCTTTTATGTTGACACAATTCATGGACAGAACTGGAGAGAATGAACTGTTCTTACATTAATGTGAATAAACGTATCAGAGCCATCATCCAAACAAGGCCAAGAACAGCTTACCCTCTGCTCAAACAGGTCACCTATCTATACACCGGAAAATCACCCTATTCATTCGAAGTCATTCTTCATAACCTGCTCCTGTTCACATGGACACAGCAACATCACTAACAACAATTGCACCAGCAGCACACTGCCCCTCAGCTTCAAACCCTTGTGCCTAAAAGGAAATTAATAAGAAGTCTGCTACAAGTCCTGTAAAAAAAAAAAAAAAAAAAGAAAGGAAAAGGAGAATAGAGCTCAGGAAAGCTGATGGCAACCTTGATATGGAAAACCAAAAGCATTTAACTTAAGGCAAGAACTCCAGCTTGTTTGTAGCAGGAGAGAATTCAGCCTACTATTCCTCTCTTCTCCCCTCTTCACCTCCAGTGTACAATAACCGTTTTCTCTTCTGCACATTCACATTCATTGTTTGGTACTAAACTGCTAAATCTGGGGCTGGGAAAGGCAGATGGGGACGAGGGGGCACTAGAGCTGATGCCAAGTTTGACAAGTCAGCACTTTCCGGGCCGGGTTGCCTGCAGCCTCGCACATGAAGAGCCAGTTCCACTCGCGCAAAGCTCCAGCAGACCCGGCATGGTAGCGCTTCTCCAGCCACTCTGCACAGATGTCAAACGACTGCAGAGTGCGGATCCAAGCCCCTGGATTTTAATTCTTTAAGGATTAATTGTCGAGATGAGCTGCACTTCAGTAAAGAATGAGAGAAGAGCTTTTTCTTTTTAGCATCGACTCTGCTCCTCAGAGCCTGGATCTAAGCCATCCTTTTCCCTCTCTGTTTTGCCCCTCTACTTCTCGGAGCCATCTTCGCCTGCAGTGTCTCTTGCATCGACAGCCAGGCAAGTACAGCTGGGAACTCTCCCAGGGCCTATAACTTCAACAGTACATTGTCTCCTGCTTCAGGCAATGATCTGCTCTGGTTCTTCCTACTTCAGCAGCTATTTCTCACTCCCAAGAAGGACAATAAACCCCCCCCAAACTCCATCTCCCCGACCGCGATCCCGAATGTTATGCATTTGTGTCAGTGCCTTTGAGTCATGCAGGGAGCATGGCCACAAGGAAGAGTGTGTTTGCCAGGCAGAGCGAAGGACTCGCATTTCAATCCACCTTGCCAGCAGCAAAACAAGAGCGTAATTCTTAATGCAGAGCAGGGGCAGGCAACACTGAGGGAAATGTCACCATGACCGGGTGAACGAGGTGACTGCGATCCTCTAAAATTAGCAGGAACTCCCACATCCCCTTTTTTTAGTGCCGCAATAAGTAATTCTCCCTGAGTAGGGAAAATAAAGGCTGGAGCATACGGTTTCTATCTGTGCTGCACAGAAACTGATTAAAAATGCTAACAACCATGATTGTCCAACAACCAGGAGCTCCCAAGAGGCTCATACACACAGATGGTGATTAGTTTGGGATGGCCAGAACAATCACTAGTACCATGTTGCAGTAACACCCACAGACTATCTGTCACAGTCCCAAGAGACACTTAAAGGCTGTTTACTTCATACAGTTAACTTGAACCATAAGCTTTACAAGCCTCTTTGATACATTTTTAATCACTCTCCTCATAAACCTATAACATTTCCCCGCGCTGATACATGTTTGGGTTCTGTAGTATCACAAACTCCTTATCAGGCCGGAAGGAGGCTAAACGTGACTGTCCCCAGCGAGCCGCCGTGGTGCCAGCGCCACATCGAGCCACACCTGCAGCTCCGAGAGGGGCTCCCACCAGCCCCAGAGCCCACCCGGGGTGGGCAGTAGTGCATCATGGCTCTCCCTGGCAAGGCTGCAATCCTGAGATGGATAGCAGCCGCGTAACAAATATTAGGATGGCTAAGCTAAGCCAACTGTTTATCTTTGCAAGACTTACTTTCGCCAAATCATTCTGCTGCTCCAGGCTAAGTGAATGGTTCTGTTTAACGGTTGCTGCATTGTCTGGGAGGGGCTTCTTTTCAGTTAGGTCCAATACACCAAGCGTTTCCGAGCACTGTGTGAGTTGTGGCACCCAGTACTATATTTCTTCCAGAGATCATAATCTTTCATTAAACAAAATGAATGAGTTTGTAATTTAGACCTCTCAGAAAAGAACCTCCGAACAGCGATGCAGCCTTGTCCTTCCCTACCAGTCCCGATTCTGCAATTCATCTCACATGAGCAAACGGGGCTGTTTGTCCATGCGAAGCGCCGAGTGCCAATTGAGGAATTAATCACTCCTAACGCTCTGTCCAGAGCCAGGTTGGGGAACCAGCACCAGACACCAACGCTTAGTTCTGTCATCTCAGCAATTGCTCCAGGGAGTTGGCGCAGTGAAGTCATTGGGAAAGCAGGTTAATTTACAGCAGAAGGAGATGTGGGGCATGGGGCTGTGGAAAGCCACTTTTGCTGTCTCTTTCACTGGTGTAAATTTAAATAACTCCCACAGAGAAATCTGAGATTCACACTGAGCAAATGTTAGTAGACTCTGCTCGTCCTTTGTTGTCGTTTTTGTCTCCTTTAATTGCCTCATCTGTTTGGAGAGAACATGTACCCACAAATGGATTTTTTTAATGTTTCCTTTGTCACCTATAAAGTCATTTCTGCGTCTGTCCTTACTCGTATGAGATCACTTCCCACCTCTGTGCAGTATGAGGCAGCCTGGTTTAGAGGTCTCAGTACGGATCACAGAAACTAGAAAATCACAGCTGCTCTTGGCGACCTTAAGTGAGTTAAAATGGGATGGGTCTTTAGTACCCCATTCAGAGAAGTGGAACAAAAATACTGGAAAAACTAGAAGATGAATGAAATACGGAGGAGTTCATCAATACATGGCTCTGAACATTTAAAACGCTGTAATACAGAAGTGCCAAATATTATCATGGATATGTATCTCAGCAGTTGTATCAGTGGGGAAAGTAAGACTTTCTTTGTAGAAAAATTGCACAAAATATATAGTTTCTCTAGGAATTGTCTTACTGCTGCAGAAACTTCCCCTGTTTACTAAAAGCATAGGTTACTGTAGGAATTTGATGCAGATTTTCAAATGCAAGACTCACTTCTGTTCTGTGGAGGAGCTTTAGGGTTTTTTTATCGTCTATTTTTGGAACCTATCACAGATCTGGTCTTAAAAATAATTTAAAACCATAAGTGCTCAACATTTCCAAACGTAAGGAAACACCAGGCAATATTTGTATTTACCTTGGTTTTGCTTTGACTCACATGTTACAA
Source organism: Coccyzus lansbergi (assembly GCA_033558105.1). Lineage (NCBI taxonomy): Eukaryota > Metazoa > Chordata > Aves > Cuculiformes > Coccyzidae > Coccyzus > Coccyzus lansbergi. The sequence continues at coordinate 740,857 of JAUMJK010000276.1, forward strand.
ACCTGAAGCGTAAGATTCCCTACTGGAATTTGTATAGCATTAACTGTCTAGGAAGATGTCCTTTTTTTATCTCAGCTTTGCTTTTGAAGTCTAGCGAAAACATCAGATTATATCTCATTTAATTTAACATCGCATTGGCTGTACAACTTAGCCTTACGGAGGCATGACAGCTCTCACAATGTGCGTGTGGGCCTTGCACACCTTGTCCTCATCTTATGCTCCACTGCAATATTGCTGGGACCTTTCACACTCCCATGCAGCTCTACAGTGTGTCTTCCTTTAAGACCCAAGATACTAAATGAAAGCAAAAAATACTTGACAGCAGTTCAGTGGTTGGTATATTCAGACCGCCCACCAGCCTGCTGGCCAGTGCCGTCTCCGTTGGTTCCCTGCATTCTCTTGTGTCTGTGCAGCCATCTGTTTCCTATCTCCAGAAACGGTGAGATGAGTGCAGGGCCCATCGTTGTTTTGTGATTGTTCAGCACCCACCAAAAGAGGCTCTTATCTGTCCCTGGAGACCCAAGGAAATACTCTAATTCACTAACGATGACGACAGTTCAAATGGAAAGGAGTCTTAATGGTGTGAAGACCTCTGGAAGACTGCTTGAGTGACCCTTAGCTCCAGCCACTGGGGCAGAAGCAAACAGTGGATATGATGCAGCAACTGTCCCATCGGAGCTCAATAATTCATGCTAGTGACCATGCTGCATGTTTGGTGTAATGCAGCAAATCCACAGCAGGGATGAAAACAGAACCAGTCCCTGCTCTGTGCCTCAACCAACAGACCACAACTTCTCCTTCCACATAACACTAAAGCTTTGGGTCCTGTTTTTCAGAGGCAAATATTAGCATGGAGAAACTCTTCCCCACCCAGCTTGTATAGCTAAGAATGTTATTTCCCAATCCAACAGCCAAAAGCAAAGCAACATGATTAATGGAAATGTGCCTTGCTTACTTTTAAGCTTTCTCTATTCCCTCTGCCCCCGCCCTCAACATATACACATAAACTTTTACAGCTTTGGCTACTTAAGATCTTAACCAGACGATCTGCGCAGGGTTATAAACTATGGTAGGAACCCTCAGGCAACAGGGTCCCTACATTAGCAACCACTCTGTATTGAACAATTATATTGATACTCATCAATCATTCACTTGAAAAGAAGAAGAAAATATATTAAAAGGGACTGCAGGGGATTTATCTTCCCATACTGATAAATTGTTAAAAATTAATGAACTAAAGCATCTCTGAAGGCAGGGTAAACAAACCCCCCCAAAACCCCAACCATCACAACATCCCTACAGGCCCTCACAAAGCCCTTGAAGGGTGCTTCTGTGTTAAAGACACTTTGTCCTCTCTGGCCTACTGGGCTTTCTGCTTTTGTTTTGCGCCTGTTTAATAGTGTCAATGATATTCTCCATCAACTGGTCTTTGCCTGGCATTCTGCAGCCCAGGCACAAATCTACTTCTTACTTAGTTCCTGGAGGAAGGGAACAAAGATGTCACAGTTTGAAATCCCCACTCACCAAGCAGTTTTGACCTGCACATGGGTACTAGTCTTAATTTGGCAGAAAGCTGTTTAGGAGAGTTCTCACTCTTTTCTATCCTTTAAGCTGTCAAACTCTACAGCACAGCTACAGCCATGAAATTCAGCAAGGTGCCCAAACTTTGTGCAATGCAAAGCTCCCTGGCAGCTTACAAATAGCCTGAGGGCTGCGCTTAGCTCCCATTAAATGGAACAGATTGCAGCTGCCTTTTCTATCATACAAAGTTGTGGGCATGGAGATCAGAGGTCCCGTCATTCATTGCTCCATAAAGTCCCTGTCACTCCATTTTCTGTATCTTTGCCTATGTCATTCCTGATCATCAAACACACGCTCATTTTACTTACCCTTTCATCTGGCTTAAGCGTACTTATAGCTGGTAATAACAAAGAAATTATTATGAATGCTGTCTGTTCCCTGGCGCACGTGGAGATTATGGCTACTTTATTTTCTTCCCTCAAATGCTACATGAAGGAATGATGTTCCTGTTCTGCACACTCAAGTATAGGCTTTTTTTTTTGTGAACTCTATAAAACTTGGCACACGTGCCCTTGCACCTATCAATCAAAAAGCATGATGGATCAGTGCAAAGCAGCTCAAATTCAAACACTGTGGGCTGCTGACTTCTCATGGTAAGTGGGATTCCCAGTGGGAACGTGTGTGTGTCATGGATAAACTGGTGGAAATACGTACTGAAAGTGCAAACCCATGTTGACAAAGTAGAAACTCATGTTCCTACCTTGCATCCATTTCACCAGTAAAAGCAACTGAAAGAAAACTAAGGGAAACCTAAACCAACCAACCAAAATCCCAAAGGATATATATTTTTCAAATCTAAACAAAAGATGCAGTTCTGAATACGATTATGAAAATAAAGGGGTTTTGCAGTTTGAAAAACAGCTATGTGTAATCACTCTTGCTGTGGTTTTTTTGTCAGAATAACCCTACCACACACACAAACCCTCTCCTGTCATAAACAATTCCTTTGTCATGTGCGCTACAGAATCCCAAACATTCTAATTCCATATTTTTACAAGATGATAGTGTTTCCTTTTCATAGAAAAATAAGTACTGAAGTTTTATCCCAAAAGAAATCAATCCACATACAGTGAAATCTATTTACAATCAAATCATGGTTTTCTACATCAACGTTGAACTACAATATATTAAACACAATTTTCCCTTCCTACTCCCTTGAATGGGATGTTTTTCTAGGAATATTCTCTTGAGAAATCCCTGCTCTCACCCTTCATGTGTCCACAGCCATAGCAGCCCTAAGCCTAGAAGAATAAACATATAACATCAGGAGGATTCAGACTGAAAATTGAATCACACCTCACCCACGTTTGCACGTGTATCTGTGTCTTTGTACATACAAGATCGAGTGTACTAAAGGATACGAAGACTGATTTAATGTTCAGCTGCTCACAGACAGGAACTTCCCATCTCGCTCCCATGAATCATGCGATCCTCACTCTGAAGCTTCCCAAAACAGACTTAAGTAACGCAAGGGCCCTCGAGCTACCCCCTCTGCTCACAGGTGACATCCACCTAAATTCTTCATTACACAGGGGGGAAAAAATGAGGCCCATCTAATAAAATTAATAGCAATAATAATACTTCGCATTTCTAAAATGCCTTCCAGCTCAGGAACTCAAGGCTTGATAATTAATGTCTCTTTAATTTTATTTCTATCGATTAAAGATCCAGCGGAACAAAAAAAAGAGTCTATTAACAAAAGCTAATGTGATTTTCAATAAGAGTTCGTTAAAGTGAGGAGCAGTAATCTTGCCATTTCAGCTCTAACAGACAGACATCCAGACAGTACATATGTCCATACATTCCCTAAATTAGCACACCCTCCACTCGGCGGTTGTTCTGGGAAATGAGGCGGTTGTGTATGACTGTAATGAGGTCATACAGGGTCTGATCTCCACTGGGATTTAATTAACTCTGAATCTTATAAATATTGTGCTGAATTATAGTTAAATTTGCATAAAGGTTAGAATCAAGCTGGACCAGCCCCATTTACCAGAATGGGCTAAAAATAAAAACCTCGGAGAAAAAAACCCTCTAAACAATGTTTTAGTATTGCATTGCAGTCCTGTTTTGATCTGGGCCTGAAAAATATATTTAAGGAGAAGGAAGGTTGAGAGGAAGGGGGAGAAGGAGGCTATATTTCAAACAGACTTTCTAGATAACTTCAAACAGACTAATAGAACGGCGGTTTGCAGCCTGGAGATAACCCACTCATCCAATGGCCTTACACTCAGTAAAAGGAGATTGTATCAAATATATACACAGCTATCAAGAAATCTTTTCCCCTTTTTTATTTTTATTATTAAAGTAATACGAGACATAAAATATCATTGCCAGGCAGACCAGAATGACAAAGACAGTAAAGGAGGAGACAAAGCCATGTCTTTGGGAGGCTCTGCTCCAGAGGAAAGCAGGGCTGGGGCCTCCTCTCCTAAAACTCTCGCTCAGATTTTACCCAAGCACAAGTCCAATTGTTTTTGAGGAGAACCAAGCCAAGATGACACAGGGACTTCAAGACATGGGCTCTCTTTATGACATGCACTCACAACCCTCAATTAACTGAAAACTGCTGTAGTCCTAACCAAAGCATTTCCACCCTAATGACCCTTGGAACGATACGGAGCCAACTCAGCCACCCCTAGTTGCTGCCTGGCCAGCGAGGCGAGAGGGACAGAGCCAGGGAAGGAGACAATCAGCACAATGCAGCCGTCTTGGTTTGCAAACTCTGAGCTGCAAGGATAACTGAAGGGCATCTGGAAAGGCCACTGGTCTTTGCCATCCTTCTGTCTCCGGTGCTACTGTGCTGTGGCTGGTGCATTGTTTGCTTGCTCCAGAGAGCAGAAATAGCAGCTCCCTCCATCACGGTCACACACCACCAAACACACCCCCGAAAGCCATGTAATTAATAGGTAATATCCCTGTTTACTGAGGTTCACCCAGCAGCACCTTGCCAGCCAAGCCAGATCGCTAATCTTCTGTCAGCAGGACCCTGCTGGCACATCCTTCTGTCCTTCCCTGCAGCAGTCCCCCAGATGTGAGGCAACCTCCATTTCCCAGCCAGCTTGTCAGACAGCGAGGAGCTAGATGAGCTCCGATGTCCCTGCCAATATGCTCCACAAGCTCCAAGTGAGCTTTTGCCTCTGCCAATATGGACGGCGCTGTTCAAGAACAGTTCTGTATGCTGGTCACATGCTCTTGGATCTGCTCAAGAATTGTCCCTGAAAACCATCTGGCATCGGTGTCAGCCAAGGCGTGCCACAAATTGCAAAGCAGAGTTTGCATCACAGTAATTTATCCCCATGCATGAGCTGACACGGGCACAGGAACACAGGAAGAAGGGACAAGCTGTAGAAATCACTGGATGGATGAGGCCATCAGAAGATGTTATAGTACCTGGAGCAGCCTTGCTAAGTGAAGTGAAACAGAATAAAGCTCTCTGTGGCCAAACATGCACTGGAAGCTTCAGACAGATTCACCCTGGTGGATTGGATCACACTCCTTTATGTTTCACTTTATCTGGCACTGCACTCTGATGGACGTGCTGGAACAATTGCCTCTTTCATCCCTTGCCTTCCTACACCGCTGGGTGAGGACTGCTTTAGAAATGACTTTAGGTAGCCAGACTAGGCAATACAACCTGAAAAGCATTTGAAAAGTGTAATTTGCATCAAAATATGAACAATAAATAAATTTTGTTAACTAGACTCCTTGATGAAGATGCCTTATTTTCTATGGCAGCTGCATGGAAAACAATCTTCAGCAGGGTTGCAAGCAGAGTGGGTCAAAGAGGTAACAAAAGAGGACAAACCAAGGCCACCCTATGAGCACCGTTCACACAGCTGTAGGGGACGAGTGGAATGAGCTGGAATGACAGGAAACAATCTGCTCTGAACATAAAATCATAAAATGCTCTGAGTTGGAAGGGACCTTTACAGGTCATCTAGCCCAACCTCAAAATGTCCATATCAAAATGTCTTGCCCAGTGTGCTCACAATTCTCTTCATAAAGCAGCACAGGGCAGAAAGCCATAAGGAAAATGAGTCTGTAATGCTGTCTGTGTCAGCTGCAGCTTCACAAATCTCCCTCTATTTCCTTCTCTATGAGCAGAATAAAGACTTATAAAAAATAAGGAATGGGAAACGTAGCAGATCTCTGAATTACACTGCAAATTCAGCCACACATGAAGTGCAGCCTTAATAGGTACCCATAAATGTTTACCTGAAATACTTCCGCAACTCAATGGTTTGTCAATATGCCTCATGGCCAGCTGCAGCTCTGCAACAACTGAGTTAAGCCAAAGGAAACTTCTGAGCTTCAAGGAATCCTACACCACTTTCATCCCTGGTTTATTATTGTTACATTATTGTGGGCATCACGCAAGCACCACTGAAGTTTCAGCCCATCCCGTGGCCTCCTCCTGCACTTCTACTAAGGAGTAATTTTCACCTACTGGATTTCTCCACAACTGAAACCTGCTCAGTGCTATGGGCAAAATAACTCAGTCGTTGCCCAGCTCTGCATCAGCATGCACACCCTCTTCTCTCCGCACAATGTCTGCATGAATAGGAACTATTGTATGTAGGCCGAGGTCCTCTGCCAACGAGTCCACAGCTAAACAAACCCCATCAACCTTATGCCATTCATACCCAGAGTGGGAAAGTATTTTAATGTGATTGTGAATTAAGCAAGGAAAACCAGAAGGAGGGGAAAAAATAGACTTAGGAAGTCTTTTCAAATGTAAGGCCCAAAACTAACATTTGGAAATTTCCAAGGCCTTAGCAAAATACAGAAAGAGCCGTTCAGCTACATTTGTTCTGGCCTTAGCCAGCTCTCTTCGCTGAGCTCTGTTGTCATCACATTTCACATTATGATAGTGTTGTGAACTACAAAGAAAACAAGGGAATTGGCAAGTTGAGTATGTTGCCAGCTTTTCAGAGGGAAAATATGTCCAACTGAGAGGTGCCGATTCCTCCTTCTTAACAAAACACACACTGCTTTCCACTGGTGTCAGAGGTACAGCTTTCTGCACCTTCCTCTTACCGGTAATTCTTTAAAATACCCTTGATGATTTTAAACCTTAGTGAAACAATAAATTAATTTTAGCATTACTGGAGGGAATGGGTCAACTCTGGATGGATATACCATTTGCAATGAAGACAAGATGTTGCCTCCAGAGGCTGGACAGGAAGAAGAAAGCATCTAAGCAACTTTAAATTATAACCTGGATGGGATTACAAATGGCTGTAAAGAAATGAGAAGCTGGACTCTGCAGTAAGAGGTCCCCTCCAGACCTTACCTGCGCAGAGCAGCTGCTGTGCATCTCCTGCCACAGTTTTCCCAACTCACCTAAGCAGGAGTGCCCCCCTGTAGCTGTTACCACCCAGACCAGTTTAGTTAAAAGGCAAAAGCAATCATCTGTGTGGCAGAAAACAACTTCACCTCCCCCAGGACTCCAGCTGAACTGCACCTTCACAAGCTTGGGCAGAGGTAGCCTGACCGTAATGGCACTTGATCCTGCTGTGCTCCAAGCTCCCCGCATTGTACAAACCCTGATGTTTATGTGAACCTCGGCTGGGCCACAGGGCACAAACTGGCAGAAACAGCCCATAAAAAAAAAAAAAAAAAAAAAAAAAAAAAAAAAAAAGGATAATTTTCCTCTGGCTGAAAGGGCTCAGAAAGAGCTCTGTGGGCTCGAGGGCCAACACAGGAGTGGATGGAGCACAATCCCCCTTCCCATCACCACCCTGGGACCTTCACGCCACAGTCTCCTCAATTATATCCATATTCCCCAGTAGGACAGCATAGAGAACAGATCATTAAAGACAATCCTTTTTTTTTTTAAATGACCCGAGGATATTTTAATTTGCATAATTCCCAGTGATCTCGTTTCAGATTGCTCCACAGACCACAGAGTCAGCACAATGGGACGGGTGGCAAACACTGGCATCGAGGCACAGATGAGACGCTGAGTGTGTGAAGGCTTTAAGGCAGCTTTGCTGTCAAAGCCAACGTAGTATGTACCCATAGCTTGACAGAATAGCAGCGAGTGGAAGGCAGTTTGGTAAGAAATACGACAGATCAGAATGTTTCAGAAATGGATGTAATCTGCTCTTCTGACACCCAAACCCCACGATTCAGTAAAGCAATATAGTTCGAGCTGATGCTAGGCTGTTTAGATGTTCCTGTTTCTGAAAAAGAAGCTACACTGCCTCTTGTCTGCCAAAAAAAAAAAAAAAAGGGGGTGAAAACAGGGGCCGGGGGGATAAGAAAGAAAGAACATCTTGTAGGTAAAAATTGTGTTGCTTAGCTTGGAGCTAACCCCTACGACATACATTACTGTCTTTCTGTTCAATCAGTGTTCTGCTACAAGAATCAGTTACATTCAATCATCTGAAAGAGCTATTAAAATGCTGATAAAAAATTCATAAAGTAACACACAGTAATGAATCAGGAGAATTCAGTAAAGTGAGACCTACCCTTAGAGCAGGGCAAGAATGAAGGTGAACGATCGTTTGGGCCTAGCGGGCATGAAATACCCTTTTGGAAGATGAATAATTCTGTTTTGGGCTGATAAGTTGAACTAATTTATAATGCTGTTTTAGGTCCACTGCTGAAATATTTCAAATCCCTCAACTTTAAAATGCATTGCCTGTCAGAAATGGGTCTCTTAACAGTTTCCTCTTAACATTTTTCAAAATGTAACCTAGACCAATTTGCATGATTTACTGCTTTATTGTATTATACTGTGCATGATTTAAAACGGGAAATAAAATTTATAAAAAAAAAAAAAGAAAGGCAAGGTGGTGTGAAAGAATTGCTGCAGAAGAGATGCAATGTTTTTTAGATCTCTGAACAATAAAAAAAAATGTGCTTTTCCTGCCCTGGATCAGGATGGGGAGCGGTAACGCAGGCAGCCCTGTGGGAACAAAGCAGTGGTTTGTCACAACAAAGCACAAATGTATTTGCCTAGAGTAGCTTCCACCGAGCGGGAGGCTCACTGCTCCCTGGTGGCGTTGACTGAGACCACTGGGAGCTGAAAGCAAAGAGAGCTGGGGGCCCGCAGCATCTCACAATGTGCTCGGTATCTTGTAAGTTTATGGGGATCAAGATCGATTTGAGCTTTGCAGGCTCCAAGGTACATGGCATGACTTGTCTCTCTCTGCAGGTGTTTTTCTGACAAGTGGGTAGAGTCGTACCGTTTCCCAGCTGACTTCTCAAGAGTCAAGGCAGAGAGCCTGAGGGAGGAAAAGCAGCAGCAGCAAAGCCATCTCCTCTCTGCTTTCACTTAAGAGCTATTCCTCTGAGACTGAGCGGCTCCTACATTGTCAAGCTCTTTTCTAAAGTACCATCTCTGTAATTGCACACAGGTCCAAGGCCCAGGTTATCTCCATGCCTGGTCAGCCAGCACACCAAAATATTCCCACATGTGAGCAACCTGGGAGGTGTTGGGGTGGCTGCCACATCGTCGATGACAGCAGAGTGAGTGGTCTGTGTGGATGGGGCTGTTCTGTGCTCCTCCTGGGCTGCGCTTACCCCACTACCTCTTGTTCACACCAACCCACCTGTCCTTCCAGGTAAGCTAAACCTGCAGTTCCATATCAGTCCATGATGGAGGCAGGTGGTTCCTTTCCCTTCAGCATCCAAAGACGTTCAATGGAAGAGGTGGACTCTTAGTATAGTAACACAGGTGAATGGGCCTGAATAAAGTTGTCTTGCCTTTTGGTTCCACTTGCTCATTTAAAAAAAAATTAAAAAAAAAAGTCTTTGCTATCACAATTTTAATGACAAGTTGCCATTTTAATGGTTTCTTTCCCATTAAAAGCTTATGCTTGATTTTGCTGCCATTTGCTCTTAAAGTAGTAAAGCAAAATGGTGAAAATGGGCAAAAGGAATTAGAGAGTGGAGTAGCCCTCGCTCACAAGCTAAAACTCTTGGTTCTAACAGCAGCTGACTTCTGTGGACAATGTCACATATGCTTGCAACACTTGAGCTGAGTTTGCACAGTTGATGTTCACAACCTACAGCTCTAATTTCTCTTTACTAGGGCTAGAAGCATTCGTTTCTTCTGAAAATGAAGCCAACGTGTTTCAAGCTGCAGACTGAAAACGGAGATGATCCAAGTCATTTCTAGCTCCTAAGACTACATTGGTGTGACTGATACGAAAGTGTTGCCGAAGAATAAAGAAAGATATCCTCCCCAGCTGTAAAATAAGGCCATGACTCTGAAGAGCACCGCGTTGTTCATTAGAGGTTTCTGAAGAAAATATTAAGGGCACCGAATGATCCCACCATTTCCAGTTTCCCTTTCAAGTGATTCATCTCCAGATCAGACCTGGATTCAAAACCCCATGGCTGGAATGGACTCTCATTACCTGTGCTATCAGCACCATCCATAAATGTATCCTTTACCTCCTAATTAGGCCAACAAAGGAGGGCTATTAACAGCTAAATGTGTTACAAACGCAGCATTAGGGATAGAGACTATTGACCTTTTTTACTCCAAGTGATCTATACACCCCTTTGTTCTGCTAAACACAGCTTCCTCTTGTCAGGGCATCGCTGGTAAAGGGAATATAATCTGTTCTCTGATTGCACACAAGCCTTCCTTGTACTCAATTAGAAAAATAAAGAAGCTATATGTACATCTTGCAACCGAAGTTCCTCTTCTGTCCTCAGAACTTACAAAACTCACGATCAGCACTGAAAGCCTGAGTTTTGCTAGTACTTGTTGAAGTCAATGAGAATAGCTAGAGCTTCCTACCACACCAAATCTGTTACTACAGTAACCTCAGATAACCTGATAGACCTTGAATATTTTCATAAACTCAGATTGCTATATCTGTTGAAATCTTGGGAATCATATATGTGTTTTCAAATACAATTGAGATCATCAGTTGAAAGAAAGGGAAAAAAAGCCTCAAGGAATCCAAATTTTACATAATACGTGATAATAAGGCTGTTATTGTGAAGGGCTCTCTAATCGTGTATTTATTCACCTGCTCCCCATTAGGCAGATCTGTTAAACCAGCACTTTGTCCATCAGCACTTGAGTGCTTAAAGCTGAGTGTGCCTCTTTCATAATTGCTGGCACCAACGAAAGCCAAATTCTGAAACCTCTCTGAATGGGGTTTGCATTGTCAAGCATGCCTGAGAGATTCCTGTGGCGCTCAGCTGTCAGAGCACAGCCTCCCCACCAGCTCACCTGACAGCAGTCGTAAGGAAAGACCCAGGAAAAAAAAAAAACTCAGGAAAAAAAAAAACCAGAAGGGGGAATAAAAAAAGAGAGGGGGTGGGGGAATGCAGGAAGGGTCAATCCTCACCTGATACTTTCCTCTCCTCCTTACTTTACAAAGTTAAATGCTGTCTGAGATTTATTGCTGTGAAAAGGAAAGTTAACCACATAATCAATAAAAAAAAAAAAACCAATTACAGTCCATGGTGGTGCACCATTGCATATAATAAAAGTCTCACTTACAAGGATCTTAACCTACTTGGTAGTTCAGTTATGCAGTAGATATTAAGTCACAGGGCTATGAACATGAAACCAGTGGCGCCAGACTGGGCTTGTGTTCACAGCAAAAGCAATGAATGTTTTCCTGCCGGTGGGAAGGGAAAAGGCACAGACATGGCAATAAAGTCTTACTCGAACTTACTAAATCAGTTCACAACAAGCATCACTGAATGTTGACCAGCCTCCCCAGCAAGACAGGTCATTATAGTCCTCCTATCCTCCCTGGAAAGGCATTTCCCTTAGTCCAGGTGAATCTTTTCAAGGCACGTAGAGCTATTTCTCCCTTTCTTTCCATTAGACACCATTCATCCAGGTGGAACTTTCACTGCCTGTAAGAAGTATTCCCAGCAACCCCATCAACTTTGTTTCAGACATTCCGTATTGCAGTTGGAAATTGGTAATACAGTAGATCTGAGAGGAAAAGTGGACAAAGTGTAACTACTTCATTGGCAGAGCACAGAATGGCTTTAAACCTGGCTTTGCCCCTGTTTATCATGGGACACTGGGGAAGTCACAGCATATCTCAGTTCTTCTACTTGCAACAGAAGGATGAAAGCATCAGCATGTTTTAGTGAAATAATCCATATCTACAAAAAATTCTCACTGGTATCACACCATGAAGAATGTTTTTAAATGCTGGAAACATCAGGCCATAGTTTCATATTCCTTACTATAGGATGACCACTCTGCTGTGTCTTCTGGCAATATATATTTTATTTGAACTGGGCAGGAGCAAACTGGCAAGAAATACTTATATTCCTATCTTGGCTGTTGGGGAAAGGTGACGCCTGATTCATGGCACAATAAGGATGACAATAACCCAGCTCAGCAGAGCTACAGCACTCCCTGTCAGACAGGCTAAAGAGCAGAGGGTGCGTCGGCACCCTGCTACGTGCTGATGTTCAAAGGCACAAGAAGTGCATGCGAGCAGCATGGCACCATTGTTACATCCTGCTTCTCGGCAGGACATGATGTCACACAGGCACCGCTCTTGGAGTCTAAAAGGTCAAGACAGGAGAAAGAGAGAGAAGCATTCCCATTTTAGAAATAATCCAAGGAAAGACTTATCCTTGCAGGAGTTTTGCCTTTTAATTCCATGTCATTTCTACGGGAGTCAGCACCTAAATACCTCTGAGTCTAGCCTTGATTTGTCTGCGTCACAGAGATGCTGGGGCAGAGCTGGGAGTCCAACCAAGGCCAGGAATCTCAGCCTAGTGCCTCCTATTCCATGGCACTTTTTCCTCAAGGGTCTTTGAGGATACAACGCACTTGTACGAAGTGCATAAGCAAAGCAAAACCTTGAAAAGGTTTTGTAGCTTAAACTACCAGAGTCACCTAATGATGATCCCTGCCAGAAACTGGCTCCTACTCTCTGCGTAGTTGGGATTTGTTCTCAAAGGTCTGCCTGGACCAGCTGCAGCAAGGAAAGGTGTTGCGGACATGAGGAAAATACAAAATCTTTTCTGGATTTCAGTCTAATCTCCTCTAGTCTACTTTAAGCCTTAAAGAGAAGGCAATTGCCAAAACCAAAGCAATCTGTCTTTTCTTTTTGTATGTGTTGTATCCCTCAGTATCCCTGTTGCAAATGGTTCATGGCTAATTGAGTAACAAGAGAGGTGTCTTTCTTAAACAGCATAAATCAGTCACTGCTATAAATGGCTACTGCTGGACCATTTTACAGAATGACTTCTGCTAGTGGTGGATTCTTCATGGAAAACAACTAATTTTTCATATTGAGCCATTGCATCTTGCACTTTGAAGCTACACCAAGGGGAACAAATGAAACAAAACCCACTCCAGAGCTAATCTATCATGCCTTTGAAATCAATCCTATTCTTCCTGCTGTGCCTAGTCTGTCATGGTCTCATCAGACCCAACTTCAGCCTGCTGCTGACCACACTGCCTGCATGATGGCTTGCAGGTAGAAAAGCACCTCTCTGCTTTGCAAATGCTTTCAGAGGAAATTCCTTGAACGTAACTGCTTCTCAGATCTGGAAGAATGCAGTTACCAGCTCATAACCTCTAGAAGTGGGGAGAGAAAGGAAGGGAGTGACAGTCTTGAGGCATAATCCAGACTTCAGGCAGAAGCAACAACACAGCGGGATGAAGGCATTATCTACTGTCGTCTCCCACAAAACCTCAGGTCATGCCTTGTGCCTTTCTCCTGGGCAGCCCTTTGGAAAGCAGCAGTAGCACCTTGGCAGTGACTGATAGTCAACTCAGCTTTTCTCTGCCCTGATGCAACCACAGGTTGGGTTTTTTACCTAGGTTTTCTGAGGAACAGATGCCACAGGGTAGGCAAGCAACACTGACTCTGATTAGACAACCTCAGTACCATTTTGCACACTGTGATAAAGCCCAGGGACCTTAATTCTGAAATGCCTGAAGTAACGGGTGGTACATGATGCACAGGGATCAGTGAGGCAAGAGTAATGCATGGGACACATCTAGAGAAGACCATTCTTGAATGTTCTAGACAAAATCCACAAACTGTGAAAGGTGGACCTCAGCCTTTGCACTGGGACCCATCCAAAGACAGGGAGGCTACTTTGTCAGAAGAACAGGAGAATAGGAGATGTCTTGGATAAACTTCACTGGACACAACAGTCAGTTAAGAGAAGGGGAGCTGAAAGTCGAGGACACACGACAGCACTATCTTTGCTCTGGCTGGGCTGAACCCATTCCTTACAGCCTGTCACCCTGCCAGTCCAAGCCGCCTTGGGTTTAATAGCTGCCAAAAGCACTGAATCTGTGTCTTCTTCGCACTCGATAGCAGCATTCTTGGATGCAAACATTAGCACTTTACCCTAACCCAATTAATACCTAGTGTTCAGTCACAGCACTGATTAACATGTTGTTCACAGTGATTAAAACATTTCTTCTCGATTACCATACAGCTAAATGCTTGGAAGAGAGCTACAGTTAATGGGATACAGGCAAGGTTGCAAATCGTGACTGTCACACTTGGGGAGGGGAAGGAAAAACCCCAGCCTTTTTTCCTGCTTCTTCCTCTTCTTTTAGAGTTGCTAATTAAGGGCTGACTTTTTGGGCAGAGAAAGAGGGGGGTGGAGGATGGGGAAAAGGAACTTTAGGTAATTGAAAGAATCCAATTCATGCAAGCGCCCAACTGGTGCTAACCTACATCATTAAAGTTGCCAGCTAACAAACATCAAACACAGGCCAGTATTAATGAAGCAGATGTATTAATTTCCGATTTCTGAGAAAGCTAAGCAATTGGCTGGCTTGCTGGCTTCCTCTGTCTCTCACTCCCTCTCTCTCTCTCTCCCCATCTGACAGCACTATTAATGATCTTTAATGCCCCACAGGCACTAATGGGTCCCGCTGGGAGTCCAGAAATACTGCAATTTGTATTGAGGATTTAGACATAACAAAAAAAAAAAAAAGAAAGAAAGAAAGAGCCCTCTGCTCTGGGGAGCAGGCGCTTGATCAGTCGTTTCCCCCTGTGGAATAGCACAACAGAATAATAAATGACAGCTCTGCGATTAAATAAAGCCTTCTGCTTTAAGTGCCAGAGAGTGTGTGATTGTCACTAACAATCTACTGCTTGTTAACACCACTGGGGTATAAGCAAACAGCAGTCAACACTCCCCCAGCCCCCCCCAATCGGAGGCGGGCTACCTATTACTCCATTTATCTATCTATCTATCCTGAGGGGAAACAATTCCCTGTAGGTGAGGGTTGGGGGGGGGGGGGGGGTGGTGGTTGTTATTGTTATTGTTATTAAATAACTTTTGTTATTCATGCACTGAAGGAAAAAGAGAGGGGGGGGGTAGGGGGGAGGAAGCCATCTGCTGACACGTTTAGCCAGGCAGTTCCTCCTGGCCTCATCCGAGCACAAGGATGGGTGATGACCATTCGTGCTACTTAGCTAAGAGCAAACTGGGTTTCTCTGCCTTTCCCTACCTTCTCTCATGTCAATCCATTCAGATGTAGATTATTTTCATTTTACACAACAGCCCTTGTAACCGTTTGGCCATGGATACTCAGCACCATATAGACCAAGAGAGACCCTGAAGGTACAACACCCAGAGACCAAGGACCTCCTCCCATTCACATCAACCCCCAAACTCCCACTGAGTTCAAAGGATGCAAGCCTGAGCCCCCAGGCTGTTTCCAAATGTGCCAAGAGCATGAATTATCTGAGCAGGATAATTATTTTTCTTAGCCAAGAGGCAAGGTATCCTGTCTCCCCAATACTAACTTTATATATCACCCTGCTGTTTCATCTAGATGGAGGCCAAAGAAAGGCACAACAGCTTATTATGATGGAGTTTTATGTTCAGATGGAAATAGATCAGGGAGAAGGTTTTAACTCTGACATTAGCTGTCCAGGCATTTTCATAACACCAATAACATCTGGAATTTCACCCATGAAACTACTCATATCTTAAGGATTTTAGATTTATGGTTTAGACATAAAAAGACTTTTTGACTCCATCCAACAGAAGAAAGCAACAGATGGAGAGGAGGGTTGGGCTATAAAAAACATCAGGAACATCAACTTTCCCTAAAATAATCCCTTAAAAATTGGCCTTCATACTTGCCTCCAGATGAAATGGAGAGGCTAACATATAACCTAACAATAAATTACTTCTAGATGATTAATGGTATAAGAGTTTTGTTTTTAAATACTGCTTCTTGAATCTCTTTTTAACTTCAGGAATAGGCTGTTGATTTGACAAAGCAGATTGGTGTGCCTCAACTTTCTACATGCTAATACACAAACATAGCACCATTTATTATGTTTCTCCTCTGTTCTCAGCGTCAGGCAAAATACCCTGAAGACCTATAATAAACTCATGATTTCTTGGAGGAACGATTTAGGTTATTTTTAAATGTAGATCTTAAAAGTTGTAGGATTACTGGATGGGAAGATATCAATCAAGTGATTCAAAATGTCCATTCTCCTTAAGTGAGTGATGGATCTTCTTTCTTCTTGCCTGTCTTCTCCTCTTTTCTGTGTCAGTCATACATCCAGGCTGCTATTCACACTTCATTCACAATCCTCTGTACCTATAATCTCTGTTATTTTGCTGTCGACTCCTCATGCCTCATTAGGCATGTTTGACACCTGCACCTAATACCTTTTCACTAGCAATGCAGGACAGCTTTTGACAAGAACAGATATTTTTCCACAATAGCTTTAAAGGAGGTCTTCAAGTGTGTACCTTGAGTATTTTATGGGGTTAATGTGATTTTTTCCCCTTCATTCAATAAACTTACATCTTATTCCACTCTCCTTGTTAGACACAACTGAATTTTCTTTGTCTTGGTTAAAAGCCTGTGTATGCATGTCTGAGAGAGGATAAAGCAGCAAGAGCAAAGCAGTTATTGGGGCCAATGGGGACTGCATTAAATACCCAAATCAACACAAACGTGTGCACATCTATGTGTCTATTTTAACGTAATACAAACCTACTTAATATGAGAGCTTTTCTATATATAGGCAAAGATGACATTACTCCTACAAGAAAACTATCCTGATAATTAGTCTTGAACTACTTAAAATAGAGTACTAAATTACGAGAATTCTTGGACTAATAAATTACTGTACCACTCGAGAACACAAAATGAATTATTTCAGGAGAGTAACTTCATTTCTTAAAGTGCAACGAATCATTTCTCAGTGTCATAAATGAGTTAAAATACTTCTAAAGGTGCAGGGTCGCAAGGAGTCAAACACGAGCCTACATGCCACTCCTTTAGCAAGGTTAGCACTAAATGTAAGAGAAATTATAAGGTAAGTCTTTGGAGGCCTCAGTACGAAGCTATTATTTATGATGATAACAAAGATGACTAAAATAGGAGGATAAGGGGGCAATCCTCTTTCAAACTGCTTTTTTTTTTGCATTACTTATCAGAATAAAAATTGTGAAGGGTAGATTTGTTTTGGCTTGCCTCTTTTCACTTATGATTGAGCAAAACTGGAACCAACACTTCAACAATATTCAGCCTGTCACAATAGAGCTGAAAACTAAGTGAAAACACCACCATACTAGAGGGAAATGTATTCTGGCCTTCTGCATCCTGAGCATACATAGATTTGCTTGTACCTTCACTAGCTAAGGTTGGGGTGCTCTACCTGCGGGAATGAGGTCACAGTTTTCAGAAATAGTAATTTCAGCAGATGCCAAACAAGATTTTCCTGCATCTGAAAGCAGTCAACAGAAAAGCAGACTGAGCACTTTTCAGCAGGCTGCAAACTTGGACTGAGGGATGCACATTCGCTTTTTTAATTTTCTTTTAAATTACAGCTCTTTTGTTGTTGTTTAATTTCTCTTTCCAGTTCGGTGCCAAAGCAAGTGTGAGGAAAGGTTGAAACGGTACCTTTAGAATAATAATAATAAAAATAATAATCCACGGGAATCAAACATAATGATTCCAGCACAGTCCATCCGTGCTCTGTGCGGCTGGTCCTTTAGAAGACCTCCCCTGCTATGTTCTTATACAAAGGAAACTATCTGCTCCCCACATCTGGCATTATATTTGACTGTCCTCACATTAAAATTAAATTCTGATAAAAACGGACACAAAGGCGAAGGGGTTAGTAGGAAACTGTTCGCAGCAGTATTGATGAGAACAGCTTGCAGCTGGAAGCCTGAGATAACACAGTTTGTCAGAACGCTGTCACACAGCTGCCTGCATAATGAGGTAAGGAAAAAAAAAAACCTCTTTCATTTGTTATCAGTAGAAATCTCTAAAAAGAGATGCATCATTTAGAAGTAGCCTGACTAATGGTCAAGTTCTACAGGGATGCAGATGGGATGTGGAAAACGCTCCCCACCAGCAAAGCCCTTGGCTCTATCATCCTTAGAAAGCCCCACATTGCTGCCAAAGCAGGTGGACAGGTCAGTAAGTACTCTTTTGGGGATAAAATAGGATCTCAGAGGCTGAGCTGGGATTTTAAAGTCAGGCAGTGGTAAAATGCAGTTGTTAAAAGTGATTCTATTAGAAATGTCACCCTTATGCCTCTCTTTAAAAAGCTACACACTTAGGACATTGAGTCTTTCTTCATTTAAGATTAGCTCATACCAGCACAACTGCAGTCTAATCACTCCTAATTTATACCGCTGGTATAAGAGACTCATACCCATAAATCTTTTGAAATACGTAGAGCATATTCTTGCAATGCATATATTTATTCAATTAAAAATATTATTTTAAAGCACCACTTTTCAATTCTTTTCCAAGAAGCAGCAGTACCTCAGAATTCCCAGCCACCCCTTCAGGTGAATCGGTATGGAAACTGGGAAACACAGCATGGTTTGGGGTGGAAGGGACCTTGAAGATCATCCAGTCCCAACTCCCCTGCCATGGGAGATGCAGGGGAATGCACCATAGAAGTTGCTGGATGTAGGACCAAGGGTCCATCTAGTCCAGTGTGCTGCCAATGACTACTGGGAGAAGACATCCCCCCAAAGGCACCTACCACTAACCTGTTCATTGGGAGAGTTTCTTATTCCCACTACTCTGCTAACACCCACTCTGTTAAGATTCTCAAAGAGAAAAACTGTCTTTAAACAGACTTCTACCAACAATAGTTTCTTTTGATGGACAACATCAAGGAAGTCAAACAGGAAAACCTCTCACCAAATTATTGCCAATGGAAGTCAGAGGTTTGGATACAAAGTCTGAACTGATCCAAATATTTCTGAGTACCAGTTCAAACTATTTGTGTGATGTCACAAAATACAACCCTACTCCCAGAGCACCTGCAGCAGGGGTGAAAGGGTGGGAATGGCAAAGAGGAGCAAAGACTCTCTTGACTTCCAACGACAACACGAATTGCAATTTGTTAAACTGGTTTTGACAGGTAAAACTGGGTATGTAAGACACAAAAGAGAGAGGACATCACACCAAAGATGCCAAACATCGATCGTGACCTTTTACAGAAGAGCACTGTCACCGTGCAAATAAGTTGTCTATGTAGTTAAAAGGCCAAGCAATGCTGAAGGTATTTTTTCTTCCCCTTGCCAAATGTTAATTTGCATTGAGTGAGTCCCTGGGACTTTACAAGGATCACAGCCTTCCACAGAAATCTCCTTCATACCTCCACTGAGTTGTGAAAAGTAGGTTTTATGATTTAAAGGGAGTCATATGTACTATTTCTTCTGTCTCTCTCCATTTCTAAAGACATCAGAGATGGTTAGGTGATTTTGATGTGCCTCTCCCCTCTCTTTACATTCCTCATGTGCTGCTCATTTTCTCCATTCCATTTGGGTTACAAGCCATCCTCTGTCATGTCCTGTTTCATGATCCTTTACCCTCATACTCTGTATTGCTGTTCCACTTCAAAGGGGGTTTCTGTCTCACAGAGGAGAGAAACAAGGGCATCTTCAGACAACAGTGCACTGAACTACAAAGCTGCTGGCAGAGCAGAAGAGACCTTACCCTGTTCATACGTGCTACATTACCTTCTGCAAGCACAGGAATAACAAATATTTTTTATTTTGAGAGGCTATTTTCCTTTCTATCTCTGTGAACTTTTTGAAAGATGGGGATGGATTTGAATTGATTTTGTTTAAAATTTTAGGTTTGTAGCTATTCATTTCTAAAGGAAAATTAAGAGGAAGAACAGGAAAGCAGCCCATTCAAATAGGAAAGTGGCATGACTAAAACTGACTGTGGTTAAAGAATTACAATTTAAAAGCAAAAGAAACAAATCCTTCATTTCAAAGGGAGCGAAAATTAATACAATATGGTTCTCAATCACTGAAAAAACAACACAAACTTCTGCTCCTTTCAATCAATCTTACAAACACCTCCATATATTAATGCTGCTCACCAGATCTTTGCACTTTCCTTCACTAAGAATGGTGACACGGCTCTACAGTACTTTCCAGTTACACTTCTGGATAAAGCTATGTTGGTTGTAAGAACACTCTAAGTGTTTCAGGAAAAGAAGAAAATACCACGTGAATCCATGCTAAGGTTGCCCCATCAAATCTCTTCCACTATCTATTCCACTCCCTGCAGTCTGCAACCAACCCATCCATACAGTACCTGAGAAAAAAACCCTGTGGACTCGGTGCCTCTGCCTCTGGGCTTGCCTTTACTTATAGACCTGATGAAGGAAAATAAGTGGAGACATCATGAACTAGGAAATATGACTTCATTTCTGCTGCTGTTGAGCTGTAGGCCTCCTCACGTAGGTCTGCTCCAAAGGAAGAGCAAGAAGGGAGACGTGCGAGGTTTGTGCAGTGCCATTTTGGCCTGGAGTGGGGTGCTGAGGACACAGTGTTGCTAGAGGCTTACTGAAGAGTTAGCAGGTAGAGCCCTTCCAGCACAGACATGCCCTGCATCATCTCCCAAACCAGAAAAACCAAGGCAACATGACAGCTGGAGCTCCTCAAGGCTTTACGAGCTACCATCCTGGCTATGCTTCATTCACACGGAATTTGTATCCATCACCTGTGAGGTGTGTATTCTCTCCTTGGCAAGCGCAGCACTTGTTAAAATAACAGAGGCAATCTGAACCGAATGTAGGTGTGATTTAATGCTCTAGTGAGCTCTAGCACTCACTCAGCCCCTCATTTGAGAACAGAGACTCCCATTTTCTCCTTTTCATGCTGATGCACATTGCCTTTGGGATCACATGTGTGGACTTGGGATCACATGAAAGGAAAGCTGTAGAGTTATGAACAAATTTTATATAGTTATATATTTTTTAAAGATGATACCTGGCAGTTTAATCAACTTTCTGCACCAATAATACAATCTGGCAGTAAAATATCTGCTGAGCATAGCAATCTGGTGGCCATCAGCCATTCCAGGCAGCCTTTGGGTGGGCAGCAGAGAAGTAGGATCATGATTCCAAGAGCACTTTGGCTATATGCAGGAGTGCTGCAGAACACAAGGGCGAGGTTGTTCTTCCTTGCAGTTCCCTGAGGATTATGGATTGGTAAAAGGGATGCCAGGTAAACCTTGAATTACTTTTCCCCTGAAGCCATTGTACCCACTATTGGCATTTGTCAAAATTCAGGTCTGGGAAATGAAAAGATTCTCAAAGCTGGTGAATCTACTATTTTGAACAGTAATCTATCCTCTATTCACCTGATTTTCAGTAGTAAGCATACAGAAGTCAGCATCTAAATCTTGTTTGCACAACCTATGTGACACTACACCTTCAAATCTCTGCCCTTCCCGCTTCACTGCAAAATAAATCATCTCAAAACGTCCCCACCTACGGCTGGAGGCAGACAGATTCGCTGCTGCACCACAGCTGGCTCCTGTGGCTGTAGAAACTTAACATAGCTCTAAGTTACCTTGGCAGCCATGATTTACAACAGTATTTCAGTGAATCTAATCAGAAGTGTGAATACTCCCCTCCTATCTGGCACACATCGTTGGCGTTCTAATTATTCACACATTTTGGCAAGCGTTATGGTGTTCCCCTACCAAGCTCCTAATCCCTGCAGATCAGTTAAAATAAATGAAAGAGAGAATCAAAAGGCACTTAAAAATTCAACGGTTCTCTAAATGGGTTTGAACAGGCTCCAGATTATCAGTGGTTGCAGTTGACTAGCACTTAAAATTAGGCCCTCCCTCTCCTACACACCTCACATTTCCCCTTCTCATTTAAAGGAACTGCCTGCTATTCCGACTCCTGGATGTACCAAAATATCCAAATGAGTAAAAAAGGAAAATATATGTGTCTCGCCTACATTCAGAATATACCACAAAACTAAGAGGTTTGTTATCTGTATTTGAACCTATTGACTGCAACAAAAACAGATCACAACATGGGAAACAATGATCGAACATCCTAATGCAGCAAAGCTTGGTAACAGCTCAAGTTTTCCTTTTTGTTACCTCTGCATGGAAGAAATGCCCCAACACAGGGGAATGAGTTGCTGTCTTACAAAAGAAACGTAATATTGAGATCTACCCCATTCGCAGTCATTAAAAATCCATATCCCTTCCCTTCACACGTTCTTCCTCCAGTCTGCAAACAAGATATCTGCAGAAGAGTTGTCCTAACTGCCTCCCCTTTTGGTCAGTTTACTCTACATGCAGATATTTTGCCAGCTCTCTCTCTCTCTGAAAGTCACCTCCACAGTGCTGCAAGCCCTTTCCTCCGGCCAGGCTTTCCCCCAGCGCCCCAGTAGAAGAGCTTTGGCTGCAGGATCCCCCGCGTTACGGCTCTCCAGCCACTGGCGCCAGCGCTGCCCCTGGCCCTCACAGCCTTGCACTCCTTCCTGCATACAATTTTCTGCTCCAGCTGCTCTCTGTGACCCAGTAAGCAGAGCTGGGAATAAACTATAACCTCTCCACTTCAGGTAGTTTAGCATTTTGGTCTCAAAGCCAGTTTGCCGCTGGACCTACCGTCACTCACACTCACACACACACACACACGCTGTCATGTTTTTATATTTCACCAAGTTATTTTTCAGCCAGCTATTTATGAGAGAAAAGACTGCTTTATACTGTGCAGTTCTTTTCCTTCTCCCTTACTTGCTCCCAGGTGCCTTGTATAACTGTGATGCTTTTGTTACCGTACCGGCATCATACCAATAAAAACAGGACCCACACATGTCTATTTATTAAAGACTTCAACCATTTATGTACCTCTGTGTTCTGAGGAAACACCAAAGGAGTAAAAATGTTGGTGTTTCACACAACATAGGACAGGTCAGCGCCTCAAAATGACTTTTTCTTAGGTGTCACCGTGGAAACAGGCCAAGATAAATCTCCACATCACTAACAGCAAGGGTCTTGGAGTGACACTCCTAGTAAAATGCAGAGCTAAAAGGAAAGGGGAAAATGCTGTTAAACCCATACAGGAACAAGACACTAAAAAAAAGGATGTTTTCATGCTTTTGTGTAGTGTGAGACTAATTCTTATTTGGTGTAAATCAATATGGTATCATTAAGCTCATTAGGATTTTGCAGATTTACACTGAATGAAGACCCGTATGGTATTGTTCTGAGTGTCCATTTGTTAGGAGAGAGATGTGGAAATGGTTGGTCATGCACCAGCAACACAGCAGTTCTAGCTCACTGGTGGCCGCAAGCCTGTACCAGAGGACAGGAAAGAAGGAAAGCAGAAAAAAAAATGGAAAGTCTAAGTCACAGAGAGCGTAAACATGAGGAAAAGAACGACACACAGCATCCAAGGGCTGTTCCCATATGTACATCTCCTCAGAGCTCTCCCTAGATGACCCTTTTGTCTGGCAGTTCTAGTTGACCGTATCCACCTAATGACAAAAAGTTACTTCCACAAATGTTATTTTCTTGCACACGGTATCTTTTGAAATCAGTTAGTAATAATGTTCATATATCCATACATATTTACAAGTAATTTAATACTTGTTGAGGTTGAATACTGCCGCCTACATCTAATTTTCAGGCTTCCATGTGCATATTTCAACCAATCAACTATTTTCCATGTTTAACATTACCTGTTAATATTCATCACAGGTACATGGTGTTAGGCACAGCGTAGCCAGGGCATAAAAGAGGAGGCTTTAGGCACTGAAGGCTATAGGTAAGGGCCCCAGTTATATGGTTTTCATTAAACCAACCCCCCCAATCCAAGTTCGTAGCACAGACTTGTTGAGAAGAAAAGCCAGGGAGTGATGTGGGGACAACAAGGAAGAAGGGGCAATAGCTACAGGTAAAGCAGAAAAAGGGAGCAAGATTGCATTATTGTTACATGAAGGCTCCACTTCTGTGGTCTTATTCATAGAATCATAGAACAACCAGGTTGGAAGAGACCCATCGGATCTTCTAGTCCAACCATTCCTATCAAACACTAAACCAAGTCCCTCAAGACCTCATCCACCCGTGCCTTAAACACCTCCAGGGAAGGGGAATCAACCACCTCCCTGGGCAGCCTATTCCAATGCCCAATGACCATTTCCGTGAAGAACTTCCTCCTAATGTCCAGCCTAAATCTCCCCTGGCGGAGCTTAGGGCCATTACCTCTTGTCCTGTCCCCTGTCACTTGGGAGAAGAGGCCAGCTCCCTCCTCTCTACAACCTCCTTTCAGGTAGTTGTATATTTCAGGTAGTTGTATTCAAGTGTAACATCCCACTGTCTTAAAGCAGGTTGCAGTTGTCAAAGAAGTAATTGTCTTTTCTTTGGTCTCGAAAACCAAATTACGTTATTTGTCCTCTTGCAGCTTGCGTAAAGCCAGCAATGAAACATCTAGCTGGTGTACATTCTACATCCTGCACTTGGCTTAATACAAAAGCTTATGATCGTGTGTCGCCAGATCTGGTATGAATTATTGCAGAACAAAATTCCTCATTTATGAGCGCAGTCAAAACATTAAGGAGATTTAAATTTTCTTTTTAAGATACACTCAATCTCAGCAGACCCTTTAATAAACTCTTTTTGGTATGTTTTTTTAAGATTGTTAACAACAGAACAAAGCTATCTAGAACACGTCTGGATTAAGACTGAACATAAACAGGTTTTTAGATAAGATATATTAACGACTTGCACTTATATGGTGGCTCAAAGTGTTTCACAAATATTGATAAATTAAAGCCTCATGACAGACTTCCAGGCAGGACAATGTTAACATATCCTATTCACAAATGGAACTGTAAACTCTGTCAAGAGTAATTCAGAGATTAAATGATTGGCACAGGGTCAGAAAGTCAGGAATAGCACTCTGGAGTCACATGCTGCTACCCTCATCAAAACACGCTCTTCACATTATGAATGATCAGCTACAGACACAAACATCCATAAACCCTGATTTTACTCCATGAGATAACCATGGTATTTACAGGCCAGAAGAATAAAAGTTCTGCTCTTGTTTTTCCTTATTACATCCTATTTAGCCTGCAAATAATAAATAAGTAAACACAAATAAATAAATAAACAAATACATTTGACCACCTGAATGGTACTCAACTTTATCTCCTCTGTGCCAGGAGCCTGTTACCTGCCCTTCAATATGATAAATGTATGCAAATTGGAAAAGTCTATAGCTCATAATGGATAACGGCTTGTACCTTTAGTGTCTTAAAGCAAGGCAACTTTATGCCATAAATGATTCCTTGTCTAGCAATAATGTTACATTACGTGTTCTCAGGGAGAAAAGCAGAAGAGACTATGAAGGAAAAAAGAATTTCATGCCATTTGACTAAAAATGCAAAAGTTACTGAGATGTATCCGCTAGATGCATTGCAACACCCAGTGAGTCTGGGGATGCTGGGATTTCTCTCAGTAGCTGACAAAAACCAAACAAAATTGTTATGTTGGTCTGGACATAGGGCATTTCCCCCACATACATACTTCTTTATTGGATGTTTCTTAGCCATTTGTTTTCACTCTGCATTATCTTTGCACATTCAGATGTGTTTCATAAATTATAGTGGTTATTTCTGAAGTCTTACAAGGCCAAAGACCTTTCCCTGGGAAAAACATGAGTGTTACCCTCCTAAAACACTCCCATATAAGCTGCTCACATCGCTCTCCTCTAGTCTATGCCTCAAATAGGCAATGAATGTTAGAGAAAAAATGAACTCTAATCATGGCTAAATCTACTGAAGAGTCTTCTAAAACTCATCTATAAACAAACACAACATTGGGATGAAACCTGTCCCCGTAAAAGCTGAAACCACAGGAGGAATCTAAACATCTGGGTCACATGCTGTCTGAACTTATGTACATGTGTTATTCCAGGCAATCTTTATGATTTAGAGATCCTACGTGAAAGTCAAGGCAATGTACGCACTGTTGGTGTGTAAATAACAGAAATCTTCTTAAAAGGTTCTTCCACACAAAACCCATTTTTAAGGCGAGACCCTGGGACAGGTATCTGCACGATGTTTCCTACAGTTTGCAAACCCCAAACCAATGCAACCTAGGTCTCCACACAGCTCGGTCACAACACAGAACCAGATTCCACGATGCTAGGAAAGGGCTGCACTCAACGATCCCCTCCGATGCGTTCAGGCACAGTTTCTGCCTCAGTCTCTCTCTAACTTCGAGCACTGCAAAGACAACACCACCACAGCAGAGGTACCACAGGACCTTCACACTGTGTGGCAGCAGCAATCAAACCTCTCTCTCAAAGCACCGTTCTGTGAAAGATCATCAGCAGAGGAATCCCTTCATCTGTCACACCAGCGGTATCTAACCACTCTGCGCTAAACAAACAGGCTTGATCACAAACCCGGCTGCACTTTTTGATAGAAGCTGCAGTTTTAAAAATGCTGCTTGCCGTTTATTCTATGTGGGATTTTCTTTTCGATTTTTTAACTTAGCCAGTGCCACGGTGCACTCTCATTTTCGATTTTAATAGCTAAAGATATGCACGCAAAAAGCATCCTAATTACTGCTTTCCTGGCAGACGCAGCCATTTCCTTGGGTTTTTATTGCCATTAGTTTTCCTCACCGATTTATCCTTAGCTACTCTCTTTGCATCTTCCTCGCCTCCCCTGAGACCTTTCCTCCTCGCTTCTCAAGACTTGTCAGCACGCCTCCAATCCCCAGGAGAGATTGAAGGCCTTGTAAAACCCACTGCGCAAACAAGCATTCCTGTTCATTTATCACATTTAGCATGCGCACTTCCACACTCATCAAAACCAAGCCTGAGCTCGCTAAGTCATTTCCCTCTCCCAATTACAAATTAGTCCATTAGGCTGTCTGCAGTAGGCCCTCTGTTGCATCTTGGTAATGGCTTCTGAGATTTCCATCATAATCGTAATGGCTCCCTGTGCAGCCATGAGGGCAGATGGAGGCCGCTCGTGGGTAATGAGGTATCACACTACCAAAGGGCACAGCTCTGGGCTCATTATTTAGTCTTGGCTGTTTTGTGAAAACAACAACAAAGGTAAAATGCTGAAGGGAACACTTTAGCATATTAAATTAACACTTCTTGAAATTTCTCTCTGTAAACATGCCGTATTTTTTCTTTATGAAACATCCCATGTGTCTGAGCGTGTGACGTGAGGGAAGAGGGAGGAGGGGAGAAGGGACCATGGAGATGGCGCGCTGCCACGTCCTCCCTGCACGCGGCAAGGCTCTCCCCACGGGCGCTGCAGACACCCAGCTGAGGGAACATCAGGACATCCCTGAGGACCTTGGTTGGCCACAGGGCTGATGGAGCACTTGAAACGCTTGGGCCTTTCAAGTGAACTGGCCACATGGGAGCTGACAGCACCCACCACTTCAGATCCATCTCCACGGGATGTGTCCACTGCGGAGGTGAATTGGTTGGACTGTCTGGGTCTAAGTGCCAATTCTGGGACTTGGCAGTGTGGGTGTTCCTTTCATAGCAGCAGCCAAAGCTGGCTAATACCTAATATACCCAAAGCTGTGATCACAGCCAATGAAGACAGAACCCTAAAAAGAGTGAAACTTGGGGTGACAATCCTCTGCCTATCTGCACCTCCAGCTGTAGCTACCTGAGACCCCATAAACCACTGCCTCCACTCACCCTCTGGCACTGAGGGACACAGAGCCTGGCAGCTGAGTAACTTATTTCAAAGAGAAAACCAATGTTTAAGACAAGCGGGTTAAAATCAATATCAATTAGACACTCTTTGAACATTGCTGCTCTCTTTAGATTTTGTGTATCGGATGTGAACTGTTGCTAATTTGACTTTGTTCCCAGCGGCGCAATCGCATTCAAGATACCAAATCCCACTGCGTACTGGAAGTTAAGGGCAGTTAATATGAAGGCTCTCTCTTCCACTGGAGTCGAGCTTAATTTGTTTTCCTTATAGTTTTTCTATGGATATAAACTGCAGAAGGGCAGATTTAGACTAGACATAAGGAAGAATTTCTTCACCAAGAGAGTGGGGAGGCCCTGGTATAGGTTGCCCACTGAAGCTGTGGCTGCCCCATCCCTGGAGGGGTTCAAGGCCAGGTTGGATGGGGCTTGGACAGCCTGATCCAGTGGGAGGTGTTCCTGCCCATGGCAGGGGTGGAACTGGATGGGCTTTAAGGCCCCTTCCCATCCAAACTATTCTATGATTCTTACCCATCTGAGTTCACGATACTATGAACAGG
Source organism: Coccyzus lansbergi (assembly GCA_033558105.1). NCBI lineage: Eukaryota > Metazoa > Chordata > Aves > Cuculiformes > Coccyzidae > Coccyzus > Coccyzus lansbergi. Next base: position 768,944 of record JAUMJK010000276.1, read on the forward strand.
TAAGTGGTAAGGCTAGGGCAAAGCTGTAATACATGCGAGAGAGGCGTTGGGAAGGGGGTGGGAAGGTACCATCCTTCCTCACACAACTTCAAACTCTACTGTAAGGGTTTGCCTGCAGGTGAACAAAAACGCAATAAACGTCTTTATAGGTCTGGCACCTTATGGAATGTGCCTAAACGTCAGTCAAGGCGCATACAGGAAAGAGGTAAATCAGTCCATGAAGGGAGGGGTTTTTACATTTCTCGCTTCTCTTGCAAGGTGCATCCCTGCATGCAGTCAGAGAGGTGGAGGTGCAGCTCCCACAGGGAGACACACAAAGCAGCCTAAACATTTCTCTTCAAATGGTTTTTCCTCGAGTCATTGACCTCCCCTGCCCCTTTCCTAAAGTTCTGGAAGAGCTAGCTGTGCCGCCCATGCCAAAACACATTTTTAGATGCTAGATAGTGGGTAAGTTTTGAAAAACATGTTTCAAATCTGAAATACTGCTCATACAGGAATAAAAAAAAAAACCAAAAGAAACCAACCAGTGATTCTTTGAGATAAGAGGAGTGCAAATACAAAGTTAGCAGGCGGATTGGTATCCAACTCCGCTTTGGTGAGCAGTAAAACACAAATTTATGAGCTGGGTTTTGTTAAAGTCGGATATGGATTTTTGAAAATGAAAAGGATGGATGGGGGGACGGCAGTGAGACATTTAATCAATGTCATAAAAATGTAACATTCATTGGTCTCCTAAAATGAAATTAATAATCTGTGTAGAAGTATCATTAGGAGATAAGTGACATTTTTAGGCTTTGATTTGTAACTTGTAACAAATCTTACTTCCACATATTTCAAACATTCTTAGTGATATCCATCTTTATTAAAACATAGCAAAACCTTTTCACCTCAGCTAGAGTGGCCCATCAAGCATTTTTTCCCCAGCATAATATCCTTAAGTAAAAAGATACATTATCAAGCACAGACTTTCCAGTAATGAAGGCAGGAAGAGACATGCTCCGCACCATATTCAAATTAAATCAGGGATTTCAATACTCCCTGATTATCAGGGAGTCTTGTCTTTCACTAATAAATTTCTCCTTCATCCCAGGCACAGGATTTCTAAGCACTTGCTCAACTGATCAGATATTTCATTGTATGCAGAAGGGTAAAAATAAGGTGTGTGCATGTGGGGAGGAGGAGTGCAGGGCAGGGGAGGGGATAAAAATTAGTCAAGTCTGCTAGATGAATGATTGGAAATATTACATGAAAAGGCAGCCTTGTAGGAACACAAATCTGATTCACATGCCCTGCTGAATTTAGAAGGATTTGGGGGAAGGAGTAGATAATATACAGAGGCTTATTCTCCTTACATTTAACATCAGGGTATTTTGCATCAAAGAAGTTTCATACATTTTAGCAGCACTACCTTTGATTTGTAGTAGGTAAGTGAGATGAGAAACCAGAGCCCAGAGCATGGATCACTACACATCATCTCTCATACAGGAGGGGAGGTGACATGTTTCCTCTCCCCACTCTGCTGCCCTCCCCTTTCCTTTTTAAAGGTAAGGCACAAAAGGGCACCAGGAAATATTCTTTTCTTTTTTCTTTTTTAAATTAGCAACTGAATCACAATTGACTTGTGCAGCTGGGAGGATGCACATCTTTTCTTTGTGAATCCCTGTCAAACATATTCTAATTAAGCTGTTTCCATTTTCATTGTGGGAAACAAGAAGGATGACAGCAGGGAAAAGTTAGTGAGAGTTATCACTGTACACATTCAGAAGTTCCAGAGATAAAGGATAACCTCAATGTTGTGGCTGTGAAAACAATAACAGCTCGAGTCCCCTGCTGAGAGGCAGCATGCTGGAGCCTGGCAGATTGTCCTTGCCTCGAAGAGAACACACTATGATAGTAAAGCGAGATAAAGTATCACAATCCTCGATATAAATGGAAACTGAGGCACAGAGAGACGTGGCTCTTTCCCCAATACCACAAAGCTGCTCTACATCAAAATGAAGTGGCGCACCTAATTCTCCAAAGTCCCAGTTAAGTGCCTTAATCAAAAACTGCTTCAGGGCCTAGAGAGAATTGTCCTTTATATTAATTATCCTTTACATTGAAGAACCACTAGGAAAGCGGTCTTGTTTTCACTAGCAGGCCAACTTCCAAAGGGTCCCACTTAATAAAACATTCAAAACTTCACAAGGGATTTTTGACTAATTTTGTTACTACCTTTGATTCTAATTCTGTTATCCCATAATCGCTCTAGCACGTCAAAAAGGACACATTTCTTTTATTTATACAGCTAAATCTGTACAAGTTTAGTATCCACATATAATGGAATCTGGTGACACTATTACCACCATGCTGATGTTCTTTTCTCACCCAGCCCGGTTTGGATTCAAAGTGACAATGTAAAATAAAATGTCCAATAACCTAAGTGATCCCATGAAATACTTGACCATTTCTAGATATCAAGATGATATTTTTACATGTGCCCAAGGGCTTTGGTCTCCTAGGTTTCATTAAGAACGACTCAGGCTGCAGACCTGGCAGGTTATGGTGCAAGCAGTCTGGAGTCCCTCCTCATTTGGAATAATTTTTCTCATAGAAGAAAACTATACACAGCAGTGTATATGTACACATCTATAAATCACGCATCTATAAATCACTTCCATGACTTGCCCAGCTAGAAAGCCTGCCCACAGTTAGTCGGCTTCACAGCTTCTGAGCAGGCTCCATGACCACATCGGGAATGTGACCAATAGCTGACATGCACCAATCCCACAAAGTCAAGAAAGGGCACGCAGCTGCCCTTTTCATCCTCCTCCTCTAAAGTACCACCTATTGACAGGTATCGAAAACAACAACTCAGTAATTCGCGCTATATCCTCTTATAATTTTTGCATACCCGGCTTTTCAGTGAAATTATTTACTGAGAGAAAAAAACAAAGGCCCCTCCCTTTGAGAAGGTTAGGTCTTTGCTCAAGCCCACAGATTTTAACCTCATAAATATTCCCAGCTATAAGATCTTATTAAGAAGGTATGTCTCCCAAGAGCATAAACCCATCAAGCTGTAAATTTTATTTAATTTCCCATGAGATTTCCTAGCCTCATACATATAATTAGAGTGCAGTATAGAGCACTTTTTGTGTTTTGTCAATAAATCACTAGGGAACAATCAACGTTTAAGAGGACAAGCTTTAATGATTTTTCAGACCCCTAAGCAATCACGCCTGCTACAGTGGCAAGCTGGTCTTTAACTTTCTCTAACTAGGATTGTGGACTGTAATGTTAGATAGGGTCCCAAACACTTAATCCTATTAGACTCCGCAGCCCAGACAATCATAGCTTATCCCCCAGGGACATATTGATTTTGATTTGGTTGACAGATAAGACTAGCCAAGCTACTGTAGGCTATGCTTTATTAAGTGTTTACAAATTAAATATCTTAAGGTCTGTAACAAGCACAACTCTGCCACACAGCCAACTGCAGATTTGCAATTACCTGTGCAGATGGACAGGAGATGAGTCTCCATCAATCACCGAGCGCACATCTCACAGTGTCAGCAGCATCGAGTGCACCCAGTCAAGAGGCACCAGCCTGTTCCACATCCAGGAAGGCGCAAGGCTCTCTTACCTCCATTTATGGTGCAGCCTTTTGAGAAACTGATGTCTTGCAAGATTTTTGTTTGGGGTAAAATATCTTAGGAACGTCTTTGTCAGCAGGAATTCATCGGAGTCTATTTCATTATTAGGCCAGGACAGAAATTGCGTTTTACTTTTTAAAAGGCAACATATATCTCACTTATTTTGCCCTCTCTATTCTTTAGCTCACAAACTGAGTTTTTTTTTTCACTGCCCATAATTTCCACAATGCTACTGTAGCCTTTATATCTTCTAATTCAGCCTACTCGGGTACTCTTGGAAGTTCCTACATGCAGTGTAGACAGAGATAAACCATTCTTTCATATGCAGATTGTGACTTTTGGAAAGACAATCCCATTCTGTGTTACAAAAAAACATTAGCTATCGCAGATGATTTAAAGATAAAATGCACACAATCAAATTCTTTCTTGCATGCAAACCATAAAATAACTTTTACATCTGGGAGAGCCGAATGAGTATATTTCTTATTTGGCATTATTTTACCCTTGACTTTGCACTGATGTCAATGACAGAGGGAGAAAAATAACTGCAGAGAATTGGATGCAAAGGATTCATGAGTGTACTGAAAGGAAATATTTGAAAGAGAGAAAGCACCTTCCTGAATTATCCAACACACGGCAGCATACAGAACTATTTGGGCCAACAGATAGGACAGCACTTCTGTACCCTGCATTACCCTTGTGATCTCAAGTGGAAACCATCTTATAGGCACTGAACGCACATTAAACACTTGAGCTTTTCGTCGTATAATTTGATAATCACACCAACTACACTATCAGGCAAAAGTCTCCCAAGTACTTTAAATACGTTAATGAACCAAGATTTTATCTATAGTCTTATACAGCTTGCACAAATCTATAAATAGGCTTATCTCAGGGTTATTGCTGTTATAAATTAATTATGGAAATGTCAACCAAATCAGGTACATGCCAAAGAAGTAATGGGGAGAGCAGTGATTTGCAAGAGAAGATTCAGATACCGGGTGACCTGCATGAAGGGATCACAGCCCCTGGCAGCAGTCCACAAGCTTTGGGGGAATTTAACCTTGAAGAATACACTTAAAATTGGTTTTCATACGAGTAATTGACAGTGGTTGAGGAAGTGAACTGAGTTAGGGAAGAGTTATTGCACTGTTTTCTTTTAGGATCTCATTCTTTAAGCCATGATTGTTTCCTTCCAGACACTGGGAGCTACAGAGTAAAGGGTTTGGGGGTTTTGATTTCGTATTTGTTAGGTGGTTTTCTCAGGGAGGAAAGATGAGGGAACGGAGATCAGGGACTGTGAATAAATTACTTACCTTGGGCATTGTTTGGTAAGGGTAAGTCTAGGAATGAAATATGCTCATTTAAAAAGAAAATCCCAATCAAATAGCAATTATTGCCTTCCCACTTAGATCTGAATATCTATTTGATCTTAAGGATAACAACAGAAGTAAGTGAACTGTGCATATTACAAGAAGTTTCCTGTGTGCATCTCTGCCTTTATACTAAATCTAACCCAAATGGCACTCGAAGAAGGTTGAGATGTCTGTCAGAGCACAACAACTACTGAGATCCTAAATGATATATTACTTCTACTATTCTTTATTCTGTGATTGGACCCGTGAACCCTGGCTGTAGATAAGGAGTCTTATTACATCAGCTGCTTCACAAACTGATCAAAGAGATGACACATACCCCACACACCTAGTATTCAAAAAGAAAATACTCTTTATCTTCCGTAGTTAATGCCTATCCTTTTCATTTGATCTGAAGACATTTCTGGAAGAATTTCTTTTTTTATTTCTGCTTTTCTTAGCATTCTTCTAACAGGTGGACACCATTGTGGAAGAAATAACAAAGAAAATGGAAGGACATCAATGAACAAAATAGCACAACATAACGTGCCAGCAACGCTGAAGTTCATGCATGTTAAAAATTTATGTATATTCTCTCAGATCAGAAAGTTTACTGAAAGAGCTTGTTCAATATATACGTTTAAAAATATGAAGAAAATTCTAAAAAGCATCACTTTCACTTTTACAGCAATTACTATTGCCAGTGTTTGAGTGTCCAGTCCTATTCTACTATAGCTGTTCTGAAGTTAGCATAGATCTCATCCCCAAACCCAGAATCTCCTTCAGCAGGAATTTAGATTTATTCTGGGTAACAGAATTTTGTTTCCCTGCTAGGATCCATTTCTGTGTGCCTGCAACATAAATAAATTTGTGAAAAAGACTGCTTCTAGAATATCAAATAATCTCAGGGTACTTGTAGATGCTTTATTCTTCTGGCTACATCAATATAAATGAATTAAACAAAACACTTTCTATTGCTCGCTAGGACACGGTACTCCAGCTGGTCAAATATAGATCTGCTGACTGTAATGATCCAAGGGCTTTATGATCTGCAGGCTACATTATTACAGGTCACTATTCCTAAACCTGAGCTGCAGAGTGGCCAGTGCAACAATAACCAGATCGACCGTTTATCTGGTCGGTTCTTGTCTCATAATTGCAGCCCACCTCGAATACCAGGAATCACTTAAAGTCTTAGACTGGGAGTCTCAAGATGCTCTATAGAAATCAACAAATTGCTAAAGGTTGCAGCGCTCTCGGTCGGTGGAAAACAGCAGGCAGAGTTTCCAGCAATCTTAGCATTAAGTAGGAAAGCATCTGGGAGAAGAGGACACGGATTCCCTAACACCCTTAGTGCCACAATTCACAAGTGGAAAGACAAAATGTCCAAAGAACTTATTGTCTCAAAGCAAAATGTCACTGAATTTCTTCCTTTACGCTCTGATGGAGACATGGATGGAAAGACATGAAAAAAGAAAGCTGGATGGGGAAAAAAAAAAAAAAAAGACTGTTCCACAGGCCAGGAGACAGAAAGGAATAAAGTCATCAATGAGCTGTATGGACTGTTTCTATTTGGATCAATTCTCCTCACTGACACAGCAGCACGTTGCCTTCACACCACTGAATTACAGAGTCAACCTCTAAACTATAGTGAAACAACACTTGGAGTGATGCTTAGATTCTCTGCTGGCTTTCTGCACCAAAAGACCCTCAAAGCAGGCCACACACTTGTCCTCGCAAGAAAAAAATATGCCATACTTTGATTTAGACACGAGAATGGTAGAAGCTGCACAAGAGTAGTGAACATTTTTGTGAAATTCTGCAGTATCTGCTGTGGGTCTTCTTCATTAAAAATTAACTCAGGTCACAGACATGAAATTTGTACCTTCTAACTGCTTAATATTCTGATTAGACAATGGACTAATATTCTTAGTGAAAAAGTTACAGCATGAGGCAGTTCTCAATAGATGAAGGAAGCCTAGTTTTAAGGATTTTGATAAAATACCAAATATTTCCTGAAAAGTAACTATGCTTCACCTCCTCATTCTGCTGCACTAGGATGTTGGATACCTTCATCCCAATCAAACTTTTGAATGAAATATGTATTAAGCTTGCACAGTTTCTCCAGATGCATGAAATAAAACAAATAACCACTGGTTACCTTGTCCTGACTTGCGTTTTACACAGTAAATAGTCAACCTTTCACTCAACCTCTACAAATTCCTTTTTCCTTGATGCCTGCAGATCTTCAAGTAAAACTAAAAAATATTTGAGTGTTTCGCAAGAGTCATTACTACCATCACGTGAGCAGCTCTCAAATCACATTATAATTCCTAGCAGTGTCACAATATTTGTAGACGCCTGTGTTTATCAGACCATCCTGTGATCACTTTCCATAACCTCTACCATGGATATGCGAGGCAGGTTCAAACTTGTTCCTGTCCTGGCAGCTGCGTGGTTTCACTCTTATGGAAAGCATTTAAAGAATATCTGGTGAAGCAGGATTCAAGGAGCCTGGAAACATAGATTAAAACATCACCTCATGCTCATGCTCTCTCCATTTACTGCTCCTTTAAGTTTTAACTGGGTTGGACTGGGCAGACAGAGTGGTGCAGAGACTGTGTGGAGTTTGATCATACTCCATTCACAACGACCTGGTGAGAACTACTGCCCATAAACAGAGCAGGGATTTGCTAACTATGCAGCTTCGGGGCCAAGCCGTTATGGTTTATTCAAAACAGGCTAACAAGTACTCTGGTTACATCCTGGAATTCATAAAACTTTTGAAAGTGTTATATTGGTCTAGTAAAAGTGGAATGCGTGTGTAGTATATTCTAAAGACAGCTAAATGTTAAGTATTTCACATAAGGCTGTGGAAAAAGCTTGTCTTCCCCCTCTGTTTTGGCATTAAATGCTATTCATGGTTAATGAAAGGCAGAGAAGTATGGGCTTGCATAACTAGGCCGACAAACTGCATTAAAACAAAGGATCAGACTGAGGTTGGGAAGAATGATCTTAAACACAGTACAGAGACGGCACAAACCTCATACCCAGCAGAGAGTGCTAGAAACTCTGGGGGTTTATTCATGATGTCAGGTGCTTCTACATTCTGATCCAAGACCATGGAATATCCTAGGAAGATTTCACTGGGTTTTGGATCAGGTTTCTAGCATGTACTGCTATGCTTATGCTGTTTGGGGGACACGATGGATGGTTAATATTGCTACTGACCTGGCTCACATGGAATAACTCAATATATTCTTTAAACTAGAGCTTGAAGAGTGGCTAAAGGCTTCTAAAATGTAAAGAAGGAGTTCCCTTTTCTGCACCTTAAGAGTAAAGAAGGATCACATAGACACAGTGTTTATCCAGGCTAGGAAAGGATCAAACCCCCTTTATTCTCTTTAGAAAAGTACAGGTGAAATCTATTTCCCTTATGGCGTGAGACTAGCAAGAAAAATGAATAAACATAAAATGTGGAAAAAGGGGAGAGTCTGTGCTATTCCACCGTGGTAAATGAGGTGGTGAAAACGGACTTAAAACTGACATTTTGCCATTAAAAAATACACTTCTACCATCTCTGACAAAACACAGTTTGCTACCATTTACACCTTAACAGCAGCTCTGTAAGAATGTGGAATTACCTGCCTCTATATGAAATAAAAGCTGTCCTGAGATGTAAAGAAAAAATAAAAATCCAAGGCTGAAGAGATAATGTCCAGGTAAGCCACCATCAAGCCTAGTCCCAAGGATGCGCTCTGAACTCGAGACACATGCAGACAGACTGTAAATGGGAGAAGACCCGTCTCATACTCAACAGGTTTGTAAAGACATTTTAGTCCCCCAAAAGCCACCGACAGTGCTGTGCTGCAACTGCCCAACCACATTCTAATTAAGCAATAGTAGTTTCAGCAAAGACTATTTCCTGGGGATTAATGACCAACAGAGAAGCAGCTGATGATCTTAGGCCCATTAATGCTAGTTAGTCATTAATCCCCAGCTTTACCCTACACTAAAGTCACTACAGATGCAACTAGATCAGGGTACAGACTTCTTGCACAGATACAGACTATTGGTTTGAGTGCTCCATGTTGCTATTGCAAGGTTATGCTACTGCTCGTAAGCAGAGGGTGAGACAGGAAGAAGTAACATTTCTGATTATGAAGATTTAAGTCTCAGAACACCAAACTTCCTCTACGAGTTCAGATAAGCTCCCTAATCTCTCTGCAACTAAATCACACTGCCTTGAAAGGGGAAAAAAAGATTACCTATTTACAAGATATGCAAATACATAACACAAATGCAAGCTTTCACTCGTAAGAGTATCAGACCTTTCACCAATCTCACACTTTGCTACAGAAATGTTTAAAATCTAAGAATACCCACAAGAAAAAAAAACAGATGAGAGCAACGAATGGCTGAAGTACAGTAACATAGAGAAAGATGCATTGCCTTCTCTGAGGTTTGCTGGCCTTAGGTGCCACACAAACGGCCACTGAGATAATTTTCTTGCAATGCTGGTGAGCCAGAACCACCTGGGAAAGCACATTAAAGAGCGGTGGATGCAGCGATGCTCCAGGAAGCGGGGTTGATAACCCACTGCTAGGTAGTTTCCTTTTGGGTGAAGCAAGTATGGGATATTTCCATCTTGAGCCCTATGGTTCTGTTTTTCTGCTGAAAACCTCTTCTGACTGTAACTGACCATTCACTTAACAGTTCATGTTCACTATAGGTTTTGCAGCATCTTCCATAAGAACATCAAGAACAGTGGCAAGTTCAAGCTAATCGGCCTGAGTAAGTTGTTATTATTAGTAGTTCTATTAGTATTACTCCTAATGTATAACAGACAGCCCCTCCATGCTCAGAACTTTACCCTTGTCTCGCTGTTGCCTACTAATACCATCTGTATGAGAGACATTGCTTGTTGGAGGAGTCTGTCACTCCTTTTTCACTCACTTGCCTTTCCCTGTCACTGAGGAATATATTTTTCCTCTTAAAACCCTTACAATAATCTAGGTTATACATTCTCCAAGCACTCCTGGAAACTAAGTGGACCAGACATAGCTGGGGAAGAAGGAAGAACTAGAAACCATTTTATATCTCTGATCACGTGTAATAAAAATATCGATTAACTCTAGAACACAGGTTGTGAATTATTTTAGAGAAACACATGAGAGCAGTGTCACAGACTAGATCATGCTACCACTGCACCAAGGAGCACTACACGCACTGCTTCAGGTGGATGGACTGCTCTGACCCCATTGGCCAAACCCGTGCAAGAGTAGGTGATCAGTTCTGTAGGTATACATTGCCCACAGCAGTCAGGTATGCAGACATGTTCACCTCATAAAATAATAGTCGCAATAGTGGAAGGAAAAAAAATCCAATTAGTGTCTAAAAATCCCTAGACATGACACTACTCGGGGAAAAAAAGGGGGGAAAAATCCCCTTTAAGGCTTGATACCTTGACAACCAACAGGTAATATTTTGCTTTTATTGTCTACAAAGTAATGAGAAAGAGAGAAAAGCAGTGAGAGTGGGTGTCTCAGCGAGTTGCTTTATAGTAGGAGTAAGACACTGCAGAGTGCAGGATGGCTTACGTCTCATTTAAGATCTCCCAGCTCTTGTTAATTGCAGTGGCAGCTTGCATGCCAACCACTGCCAATTCCTCCACTGGACAAGGCCACATCTCACAGTGAGGTGGTTACACCACACTGCACACACCACAGCACTGAAATCCAGGAGGAGAGAAAAATCACATGCACAACTCCACCTGTCAAGAACCAGCTGCAGAATTCTTACGGGAATTTCCTGCTGGATCCTCTGTGAACAGCTTATTCCCAGTTTATCATTAATCTTCTATCCATCATCTCCAGAAGAGATGAGGTTTACCATGCTAGGTAGAGAACGATAATCAGCTTCTCCAAATGCAGCTGGCAGGGGATTTCATTGTCCCACTACATCCCACTGCAATTCACCCAGCAACTTGCACCTTCAAGATGATTTGGAGGATGTGGACATCTCTAGCACACCTAACAGTTAGGTCCAATAGAGCTGGTAACAGAGAATTCCTTCTACAAAATCAGATGTCAACGTGCTTTTTGAAAAAAAACCATTGTGATTGATAGGAATGGTTGGACTTGATGATCAGGTAGACCTTTTCCAACCTGGTGATTCTATGATTTGGTCTTAGCACCTGGATCTTAGCACTTCAGGGGTAAAACGGAGACTGTGTCCTCTCTGCTGGTTCCTGTGACACACATGAAACAGGGGCGTTGGAAGCTCTTTCTCTCTGCAGCTCTCCCTGGGTCTCCACCCCCAAGGTCGGGCTTATAATATTTTCTCTTGCATGACCCAAAGTACATGTTCTTCAGAGGACTACAAGAACTCCTGGGACCACAGAAGTTTCACGCTCACTGTGTCGAAAAGTGTGGGGTTTCCTACTTTATTCGTTTAGAGTCTAACAGAGACAGAAGCTTTCAGGAGGGAGAGACTAAGAAACAGAAAGGAAGAGGGTAAAATGGAATTTTAAACAACCTTCAGTTATTCAGAAGTAGGCTTTTCTGTACATACCTCAAGCTTATTTCCCAGGTGAACCACAGCAGCTGCTGAACCCCAGTACCTCCACAGCTGTTGCTGGGACAGCCCTGCTGCACAGGGGGCACCCAAATCTACTGTCAGCAAAGTTTTGGTTCCCAGGGGTGACATACACTGGGGAAAGAAGATACGTGCACTGGGAAAAGAGCCTCTCTGGAAGAAGAATATCATTAGCAGCTGACTTGCCTCACCTCTGCCCTTTGCAGGAGAGAAAGAAATTATCCTTAGGAGTATCTCCATTGAGTGGAGCCTGGTGGCACATTCCACCTCATGCGTATCTTGTTTATTCTAAGTGGAGCTACAAATCTGTCGAGTGAGCATTTTGTTTTGATTAAAAATTAATAGCTGCTTTTGACCCAGGTGGATTAATTTCACTTTCACAGAGTATCAAGTTAATTGACACAAACTACTGTCAGGTGAAAGAACCAATTAACAAACTGTGAGGAGGACTCCTCTCTCTCCCCCTCTCTCCTCCTCTCCCCCAAATGTTTTGACTGAAGGTTTTTTTTTCCTTTTAATAGAAAAATTTCATCTCAGCAGAATGAGTTTAATTACTTAACAAATAGAGGAACAAAAGAAAAGCAGAGGGTGGGGGCAGTTAAGAGGAGTGGAAATCAGTCCTTAAGCGCCCAGAGTTGGCTGGCAAGGTGCTGCAAAGGAGTACTGGGAAAGGAGCCCTGCTCCTGATGCTGGGCTTGTGCAGAGCTGCTCTCACCAATTAACCACCACTTCCAAGATTATCAGTCATCAGGGTTTGAGTATGGTTCTGGTTTATTGCAGTTTGGCAAAGGTCTTTCATAAGGTCCCCAGAACATGACAGCAAGGTCATTCAAATAAAGTGCAGGCAGAATCCGTCCAGAGTGCAGAACAATGAAGTGCACAATACAGCAGCGAGTGCCACAAAAATATCTCCTGTTCTCATTTTTGTATTTAAATTGGAAGTTTTCTATAGTGATGCATTATGAATAGGAGCGGGTGCTAGCCTAGGAAAATGAAAGTAGTTCCTTATTTAATGCTTGTTAAACGTAAGCCAGCTCAGCCTGCGCTGGTTGAGCTTTATGGATGCCTTTTTCAGAGCCTGGAACAGCGAACAGAAAGCTGGCAGAAAGGGCTAGTGTTTGGCCAGTATTTCAAGCAGCTACACATGACCATCTGAGAAATGGAAACATCCTTTCCAGTTTACATTTTGTCAGGATGGTTATTAGCAACTCAAGGGTACATTTTCTAAAACAAAGTGACTTATGCTTCCAAGTACCATTTTCAAACTGTCTTGTGCTAGAGAAGGTAAATTCCTGCAGAAATGAGGAGGCATAAAGAGCAAGTTAGGTATGCAACTCCTATTAAAACCAATACAAGTTGGCTGCCTGATTTGCTTATGTCCATCTGAAAGTCTCATAAGAATCCTATTAACATCTCCAGGCATCCAAATGCCATCTACAACTCGTCCTTTGGAATTCATGTGATTTGGACATCTACACATCCTTGATGTCTTTAGAAAATTGGATATTGTCTCCTAGATTGTCTGGCTGGGTTCGAAAATCTATTCCAAACTGCTAAGACTGCGGCTTAAGTTTTATTATAGAAGTTGCTTAACTAGGCAAATATTTTGAGTTATATATATATTTTTCCTTTACTTACAGAAGTCATAGCACTTCATTTATCCTCCTGAGACTGTTTGTTCAAATCATTCTTCTTCATACTTAGCCACTATTCTACCCCAGGGACTAGCTACAAGCTTTTCCCATTATTAATTTTTAATTCAAGGGAACAGCTATAAAATCCATTTCGGGGGGTGGAGGGTAGGGATGGGCATGAGGGAGGAGAGGGAGGAGAGGGAGGAGAGGGAGGAGAGGGAGGAGAGGGAGGAGAGGGAGGAGAGGGAGGAGAGGGAGGAGAGGGAGGAGGAAATACTTTTCCCAGATGTAAGACAATGGCTGGGACCTTGTCTACATTCTTGCACATTTGAAAACCAGTCCTAAATGCTCCATTATCCCCATCTGATAATAACGTGTACAATTCCAGACGGGAGAAGATCATATTCAGGCTCTGCACAGGGAAAGAGCAACGTCATACCTTGCAGGGCAATACCCCCAATAATAGCTGTGAGCTGCTCAGATATGCAGATGTAGAATATATGTACAAATACAACAACAAGAGCTAACCAAACATCTAAATAAAGGTATGAAATATTTAAAAGAGAGATAGAAAGGTTTTGCAATAAGCTACCATGGCAGTGTGCAAAGGTTCCCCTCCCCAGAGGAGGGCTGGCTGCCCCGAGCCTTTATGTAGCACTGCCAATTCATTAGTGAAGCTGTGTCTGAGAACCCTGTCACTGCACAACGTGTGTCCACTCATTACCTAGAGGGTTCCGGTATGCTGGGGAAGGACTACAAACATACCTGGCTGTCTCTGACATGCCGAGAACCAAGATAAAATGAAAAGAGGAAATTGCAATCCAATTCAGTGCATATGGAGAATGAAGAGACATCATTTCATATGCACTGGCTTATCTTTCCCTTTAGTTTATGTTAAAAAATATACAGTATTTGGTGCCCTTTCCTCTTGGGAAACGAGCAGCATAGGTAATGGAAACCAATAAAGAACTGTCATGTGTGTAACTGCAATCTGTCTGCATTTAGGTGATTCCTGTTATGTCCTACATCTGACCAGGGGGAAAAGCAATTGTTCCCATGAAACCAGGTGACAAATCCTCCCAGTCATTTTTTCCCTTTCTGTCTTCCCAATCAGAGCACTGATCTGAAAAGCCAAAATGATATCTCAGCACTAAGAATTTCAGCACTTGCAAGAAACGCTTAACCTAAAGTAACGAGCCAACAAAAGACCCCAGCATTTCTTAGAGGCCATTGGACAAGATGCACATTAACCATGGAATATTAAAAGACACACAAACACCTGAACATCCATTCTCCACAGCATAATCCTTCTTATGAGAGACCACAGGGGTCAAACTCCAATCACTTTCTTTCCATAGGCCTTCAGCCTACAAGTGATCCACGCTAAAATCTGCAAGATGAGGTAAGATACTGGATTTGTTAGAAGCAAGATCAGGAGATTCAGTCTGCCAGGGAGAAGTGCAGTTCATGAGATGGATTGCACGTTTTTACCTCTGTTGCCCACCACAGACTCTTCCCTGTTAACTGCCATGAACCTGAGCAAGGGCACCGAGATAATGTTTTATCCCAGATGTAAAAATGGGCCAAGAACAAACATGCTCAGGTTTTCAATTGGGTTTTAGCCACAAAGTCTGTCAGCCTGACCTGAACTATGATTGTCTGAGGGACACAAATGATACAACCCTGGCAGTTCATGTTTCAGGAGCTCCTCCACTGACTGCAAATTAAAGGGAAGGGTCAGCTTCATTTAGCACTGACTTCTGTCTTCATTTCATGCTCAGAGGATAGCACTCAGCATAAAGCCTTAGCTGATGCAAATCAAGAACGCTCAGTAGTAATCAGCGTTAGACTGATTTATAACAACTGAAAATCTAGCCCCTTACAAGGTCAATATTAGCAAAAGAAAGGAGAGAAAGTGATGGTACTTACTGCAGATTTTATAAGTAAAGGCACACCGCAGTGCGGGAAGGAATATCTTATGTGGGAATCTTGCATCAGGCTTCTGTGAATATTGCTGATGTTCAAAGGTGGAGGGAAATGACACACAATACAATATGAATCTTTGTAATTAATTGAAGAACTTTCTTTTGAATTCTCTTTTTCCTGGCTCACTGTTTTATTGTTTTCTATGTCCTCAGAAATTTGACCAAGTCCTGTAGACAGCTATCAGTTAAATAAACTTACAGTAGCTTATTGGTTAGTATATTACCAGGGCCTTGTTTTCTTTCAGATCTCTTATAAACGTGAATTTCTGTACTTGTGAAAATGTGCTTAGTGGTTCTATTACACAGATATTTCTGCATGAAGTTGAAATAAAGTATCTGTCACTAAACTGGTTCTCAATGGGTACCCAATTTAATTATTCCTCTTTCCCCCTGTCCCTCGGCAATTATTCACCACATTTACTGAAATCTAGAAAACTGCCGTGGTTGGTCATTATCTAAAAGAGAAAAATGGCTTTAACAGTATCTACAGATAAGCATGAATGCCTCCTACTAAAAGAATCTATTCCTAACTGGTTCTTGATATTTCAGTTAAATGAAATCACTTGTCTGATTAGCTGTGGCCTGGAATCTTTTTCTGCTGGTAAGTCCTGAGTAAGCAGTTACAAGAAGAAGCACTGAAGTTCTTAAATGAGAATCTCTAGGAAGCCTCATTTCATTTATTTACTTCACTGAGATGGCAGAGGTAAAACTAACTGGTTTGACACAGTGAAATTAGCGATGATCCACTCCTTATCTGACCAGTTAAGCTATTGCAGTGGCCAGACTCCAACCCAGATGGTACAGACACTATTCCTTCTGTGGTTTCCACTTGATACAACAATCTCTGCTTATGGATTCCACAACACAATTTAGTGGAGTTGTATTTCTTAAAAGAGTCTTCTTGCTTTGCTTTACATTACACAAATCGCTCAGGTGGTTTTGAAGCAAAACCTCTGCTTATTTTGAAGTGCATTTTTCCTGGGTATGTAAGACTACAGTTTATAGGTATTAACAGACATTTGACGTTAAAAGAACTTTTAAAGCACAGGAATGACTATCGCTTGTATTTTGCTTTATGCTATATCTCAGCTTTCTAAATTAAAACTCAGACAAACAAAAAAAGCCCCAACAACCACAACAGGTTTTGTAGTTAGTAGCAATGGTGAAAGAATGAGATCACACCTATAAAATCGCTCCTTCTCACCTGGAAGCAGAGCAGCACGTATGACATTTTGGAGATCCACTTCCTGGTAATAAAAAGGCAATTTCTTTGGGTAACAAAGCCAGGTACGTTTGGCAGTAAGCCAGGAAGCTTAAAGAGAAACCTTGAATTCTGAAAGCATAATAGACAAGGGACTCAGCTTAAGAGAAGATTTCATCTATCAACTAACAAGAGGCTGGGGTC
This sequence comes from Coccyzus lansbergi, assembly GCA_033558105.1. NCBI lineage: Eukaryota > Metazoa > Chordata > Aves > Cuculiformes > Coccyzidae > Coccyzus > Coccyzus lansbergi. The sequence continues at coordinate 785,552 of JAUMJK010000276.1, forward strand.
ATGAAGTAGGGTATTCTTTATACTTGAGAGACCGAGCTAAAAGTCTTAAAAATGTGCGAGAAAGCCCCGGCTGGTGTGCTCTCTGTACGTAATAGAGATTGCAGCTTCGAGGGGGCTTATCACTTCTCCCGACGTTCTGACAGAAATGTGTAATACACAAGTTTAGCAGAGTGGGCAGGTGAAATTATACCAGGCAGGAGAAATCATTTCAATGTGAATCAAAGCATTTGTTCTTGTCCACTTCCAGCTCTAGCTTGTTATTCTTTCTGCTTCCTATTGCTTCATCTTTTGAACAGAAAAGCTCCATTTTAAAACTGTGGCTATACAGAGGGTGCTTTGGCTCTTGGATTTGGTGTTCACTCAAAAAAACACCTTTACCACACAACTTAAATGTGTCTCGATTCTTGCTCATCTATTGAATTTTCTATAGATTTTTCTAAGTGTTCTAAGTAGTTTTCTTTAATGTATTTACCTGGTATGGCAAATACCATGGTAAGCACATTATACATTGAACAATATGGTTATGGGAAGTTTTGACTAAACTGAAGTGAAATTATCTATAGAAAATATTATAAGAATGAACTTCTAGAAAAACGTGCAATTTCCCCATGAAAACCAGCAGAGTAAAGAGCATTTTCAACTTGAGACTTTCACTTCTATTGGAAAAAAAAGCATAAAAACTGTTTAGTTAAGCCTCCTCAGCCTACTTTTCATGGAGTCTAGGAACACGCTCAGCTTTTCCTACCTGTCCCAGAACTCCCAAAGCATCAGCTTTTCTGCTTTTCTAGAACGATGCAATCCACCCCAAAGCATGTTCTGAACAACACGCAACAAGCAACCCCAAATCTAGAAAGGAAACCAGCACATATACCAACACCTATATGCAAAGAAATCCATAAATACTGTTGGAAATGTGTTTTGTATAGCACTGTGGTCTATTCTGAGCTATGAAGCACAAGTCCCTTTTGAAATGGATGGAGTTCCCAAATCTTAAACCAGCTAAGAGGTCCTTCTCATTGAATTCTTTTCCTTGGCTTCTGTTGCCATCTCTGAGAGATATCCAAGCTTATTAACCAACTCTAAGCACTGTTCCTAGAGCTTGTAGGCAGAGTTACTCCTATTTTAAACTGATTTCTGAAATCAGGGTTCTTGGTGTCATTTGGTACTTGAGAATAAGCGGACACTAATTAATGGTAAACGACAATAAAATTTATACTGAATTACACACAGCATCTGCATTAGTAGCCAATGAGTTCACTCTGATTAATGTTATCGCAGGAAGGAGCAGGGAGTTTGTAATGATTTACTAAAGCAGCTAACTGAAAACACTTTAGTCAGGTTTCACATTAACAGAAACAAGCATTAAATTACTTAAAGACAACCATTAATTTAAATAAGTACTTTGTTACCGTACATATAAATCACACACAGACGGGAAACGCAGAAAGCGTCACAGTTATCATGCCAATGAAAAAATGCAGAGAGGCACAGATAAAAGTGGTCACCTCTCATTTTCACACCCTAAAACCCCCAGAAATTGCATACTGGGACAGGATGTGAATGAGAATCGCCAATTCAGGCACCCCTCACATCAAATGAAACAGCACTATAGACTTTGTAACAGAGTAAATCTAAAAAGGCACTGATCTTACTGAGATCTGGCAGACTCACGAGCTGGATGAGGAACACTGCACTGCCATCTGAGCAGTCTGGAGAGATGCTTTAAGCAGCAAACCTGACAGTTCCCACAGTGCGTTCCTCAACTTCACCGTCAGGGGATACTTGCTGGTGGTAACAGCAAGTGGCATCAGAGGATCCTAAACACCTCTGGAATGATGGGCCACTACTAGTCTTCAAAATGTCTGGGGGAACACCACGCACCTTACACAATCTCCAGAAACCATCCTCAGTCTCCTCCAAGCTCCCCTGCTTCATAAGCAACACGCAAACCACCATCATGAGCCACTGAACTAAGAAAAAACAAAACAAAACTCTGAATGGGAAGGATAGGAACTGGGAGATACGTGTTTCCAAGTTATGCTGTTGAAATTAATGATTTATTTCATTTCTTTTGTTATTTAATTTTCTCTCCAATTCACCCAATATCATTTATTTATATCAAAAGCTTTGGGAGACAAGGATGGTTTCTCTTTCTGTCTGAACTGTGCACAGGTCAACAAGAATTTGACGTGGAAGGGGTTTCTGAGAGCTGCTGCACAGGAACAACAATACAAAAATAATAAAACATTATTTGGAGTTCAGACTTCAGCTGCAGAAAGTCTTCCCTCTTGAACCTTATGTTTATACTGAAATGGAGCCACAAACAAAGACCATGTAATGAGCAAGTTCAGAGCTCCTGTTATTCTTGGACCAGGAAAGAGAAACAAAAGCACCGTAGCAATTGTACAGAAGTCATGATGGAGTCGCTCTTTCATTGCATTTTTTATGACATATGACAAGTACAAACATCGATCTTCCAGTATGTTTCTGTTTTCCTGGGAGTACAAGATACTATGGATTTCTACCATATTGAAAACAACAGCCTTGACTTAACATCCTTGCAATGCCCTCTAAAACTGATCTTATTCAGCCTGCAGCCCATCTGTTTTATCATGGTGCACTGACACCATCAATCAAAGTGACCCTGGTAACATAACAAAGGGAAGCGGCTCCAGTCAGGCAGCGATGCTAATACTTCCTACCTCTTCAGCTCCTTGAAGTGGAGGAACTGTAAGTGTTTTACAGAAAATTAGCCAAGCCTCTCAGCTCCTGTGAACAGGGAATCTCAAAAGCAGGATGGCCTCGACAGGGCACAAGCCTGAGATGATGTGACAGCCTTCGCTCTGTGGTGGATGTCCTTGGCGGCTGCAGCTGCAAGGTGTTACGTACCAGAGATCGGGACAAAGGCAAGGGCCACACACTCATGTGCTGCTCTACTGAGGTCATACAAATGTCAGAGAGAGAAATTAAGCTTTTGAGAGTTTAAATGATTTGTGCGAGCCAGCAAAAAAAACAGGGCACAGGACAAAAGACAGAAACGTGTTAACTGGGGAGGTGGAATGGTATTCAGTGCTCCCTTCTCCACTGTGTTCATGGAGGGGATGCTTGCCTTCCTGTTCATCGCCATCTGGGGTTGACCCAGTCCTATCCCATCCCAGGTCTTATTCCTCTGCTCCAAACTAGCAGATGCCTCTCCTCCCTGTGGTTGTCAAAATTTTTGCAAAACAAAACAAGACAAAAACTTGCAAATGCATTAACGACGTGAATTCTCTCCCATAATCCTGACAGCACATAACAATGCCAACAAAACCTATGTTTTCCAAAGGAGGTTACTTGTCAATATTTGACACATGCAGCCCCAAACTCTTCTCTGTCATCCTTCCCAGCCTCTGGCTGAGAATTTGTACTGAATGGGCAACTGCGAACCAGTAGAGTAGCCGTCTATCAAGCCCCTAAACAAACAGTATCACCCTCATACGGCCACAAGTTAACCATTCGAAAACATCGCCTGTTCCACCTGTTCCTAGAACAGCCCCTTTATCAGAGATTATTACACACTATCACTCATTCTTCAGTTTGTCTAGGATCTGCTAAATGTTTCTCTAGAATTCATCACTCAGTGCCCATTCACAGCCACGCATTAACTGCTCGGTTTTCTCCGAAAGTCAGGAATTGGATATGACACATAAGTCACCATGAACTCTACAGGATTAAGTGAGTTATTGCATCTTAGAGCACAACTGGTTTCTACAAATGATACCCTGGAAAATGACATTATCGCTCAGTGATTTGGTTCAATCTGATTGCTACAGTTAATGTAATAATATAACTCAATTAGGATGCTTTTGTTATGAATGAACAACCTTGTTTAATATTGTCTGACTGTCCAGAGTCAGCTTAAATGCAACGTTGAGATGGTCTGCAAGCCGAGAAATTCAGTCGTGCATTTTAAGAGGCACGAAGTAGGAAGCCCATGCAATTTTTAAGGATACAAAGGTCACCTTGGGGTTTCCTACTAGATGAAAATTACAAAGCAGGCATCTTTGTAACACCTGGAAGCGAATTCTGACTTTCAATAGAGTTCAGAGAAAGGCTTTCAAAGAGAAATGAGAGTCACAATTTGACTCATTTTCAAAGCAAAGCATGTAAGGTTCACCTTCAGCTACTTCTTCTCTATTTCTCATCTCCCAGCAGCAGCCCTTGGTGTGGTAGCCAGCAGCCAGCTCATGGTGGGCATAATGCGAAAGGCTGGGAGAACCCAGGCAGTCAAAAGTTAAATATGTTTCTGACTTTCTCCCATTTTCACACATGGTGCCCTTCAGAGGTGCTTACAAGACGTACCTGAGTTACCCTCAACACACCAGCTAAGTAAGGCACCGTGTTACTGTTAAGCATTTATAACACACATGTCATTTGATCACCTGCTTTTCTTACAACTACAGCTCCTTGACTCTCAAAACATCTCTCTGTGAAGAAGACAACCTGAGGTCTTGCACTACAGCCTGGCAGCTTATCCTTCCAAGAAATAAACCTAGGGTTCATTCGTGGGTGACACAACAAGGCGCAGGCAAGGAGACTTTCAGAGAAGGCGTTGTCTTGTTTGTAGGAACATGAAGGGAGAGGGAGGAAGAGTATGCAAAACCTGCACTGGATAAAATGAAAGTCCAGAAAGATCATACTCTGCTGGTACCTGTAAGCCCAAACCTAATTCAAACCACATGTTCCTCTCCTCACTTCTACCCTGTCTGGGGAATTTCTGGAATCCAAGATGCACAGTAGCTGCATTTTACCACTTCCAAGTCCACAATTCCTTCATTAGTGTGCCGAGCCAGATGGAGAGAAATATGTAGAAAACCAAACCGGTACTTGCTGGAATCCTTCTCAATTCATCGATGCGTGCATTTAATTTCCTGTCTCCTTGTTTTCAGCCTGTCCTTGGATATGTTTGTGAGAAACCTGAGATGACCACATGTGTTATGGCCTCCCAGGCTTTTAAAAACATGAAATAACTACCATAACTTCAATATATAATTTTTTTTCTTTGCTTTCTAAATAAAACTCTATAGAAAGCCCTCAGCTTCTCAGTTCTCAAGCCTAAGACATTTTTTCTTCTCAAGGAAATGTGAGAAGAGACATTCAGGAACAGGACCATGGCTCATGTACGATTACAAAATCAGATTTGTTATGAAAAACAAATGTTTGTTAATAGTGTGTATGAGTATTATATTTGAATAACATATAGTAACACACTGTCCTTAAAGAAACATTCCTTATATTCCAGATAAGTGTGGAGATGGCCAAACTCCAAGATCCTCAGATTGAATTTCTGTCTGTCTCCATACACACATACCATACTTGCATGGCCATTACTATCTACTCAAAACACACACTCAAAGCGTATAAGTAATCGGCAAATATTTACACATAACTATATTGATCATGAGAAATGTGGCAGCATGTTTCAGTAGACTGATCTCCTTTCAGGATATCTAATCTTATTTTTCTGTGGAAGGTTTACAGACACTTGGGCAGAAGATGATAGTTTATAGATTTCTTAGGAGAGCATCTTGGCTGAAACATTCTAAATCAAAGTTAAAATCCACATCACCCAGGATAACTTCTTTCCAAAGGCTGGAGGGCTACAAAGATGATCACGGGGCTGAAGCACCTCCCATACAAGGTCAGGCTGAGAGAGCTGGGGTTGTCGAGGGTGGAGAAGAGAAGGCTCTGAGGAGACCTTATGGAGACCTTTCAGTACCTGAAGGGGCTACAAGAAAGTTGGGGAGGGACTGTTTACAAAGGCTCATGGTAATAAGGCGACGGGGAATGGGTACAAACTGGAGAGGGGCAAATTTAGACTAGACACAAGCAGGAATTTCTTCACCATGAGGGTGGTGAGACACTGGCCCAGGTTGCCCAGGGATGCTGTGGCAGCCCCATCCCTGGAGGTATTTAAGGCCAGGTTAGATGGGGTTTGGAGCCCCTGATCCAGTGGGAGGTGTCCCTGCCCATGGCAGGGGGATGGAACTGGATGATCTTTAAGGTCCCTTCCAAGCCAAGCTATTCTATGATACTATGAAAACCTGTATAGAAAGAACACTGTTCAGCACCAAGGAACCTGAAAGAGTCAGATTTAGGGTTTTGTTATCCTTATATATAGAAATGGTAGTGCAGAAACTGCTGACTGGTAAATTTTATTATCCCTTTTTCTTGAAGGAAGCATGTGGTTTAAACCCTTTTTTTGACTAACAAGTGGTATCAGAGGCGAAACCAATACAACTACAACTCTAGTTACATGCGAGAGCAGAAAACCATCCGGTGAATTTCCTTCTTTCTGCATCGGTGGCACTCGGCAAATAAGATGTTGCCTGCCATTTCCACATATTCTAACAACCTTCACAAAGTCCTTTGATAAAAGTTTTGCTACATATGACAAAAAGATGTAAGACTAAAATGTGAACAAGCAAAACTATCATCTGGAAAGTCTTTCTTATTGTGATCTAAGCTGCTGGGAAGGCTTTAGGAATTTGCATGTTATCCTTAGAGATGTCTGAAGCTGTCTCTTCTGTTTCTTGTATAGCCCAGAGCACATCATCGGCTTACATCTTTAATCTCTTCTTCCTCTCTCCTCCCTACAGAGGATCAAATCCCACAATCTACACACAGATAAAACTCGTGGGCCCAGGAAAGTTTGGCTCCAAGTTTTGCAATGAAGACAGGAGGACTTATTGCCAGGAATGCATCGTATCAAAGCAAAACATCCAGCTGTCTAAACCAGCGCTTTTTCCCAAAACTTGGCCTGAGCTTAAACAGAGAAAGCCAAGTGCACCTCACTGCCATGACTGGACAGGGAGAGATGAGCATTTGGGGATACGGTGAACCCAGCCGCTCCTCCACTCAGAAGCACATGAGTCAATAAGCTCTATCACTTCATCTCACCTCATTGTAACTATAAAAGCAATTAAACACTTTGAAAGACAAAATAAAAAAGCCAAACAAATAAAATAACTTTTTTTTTTGCATTCTTCCTCCATCCGTCAATTCACACAAAATAAGAATGAATTCAGAAGCAAACAGGATTTCAAATGCACACGACACCTACTTACCTGACAGAAACACTCCATATAAGTATGTACCTTTCACCTGAAAATATTACAGATATTAGTGCTGCTGGCAGGAGGAGAGTTTGTGGGCAGCATGTAAGAATATTGTAGATACCTAGAAAACCACTAGGAGGCTGCAAGGAAATTACCTTGGGGTATATATCATGCTTTTCGTAGAAGCATTGAAAACCACTACTATATTCAATTCAATCTCTCCCTCAAGTTTCCTTAATACTCATTTCTCTGGGTAGCTACAGCTCTAATTTTGAATGTCCATATATGCAAACAGATATGTTGCAAATAATGAACATCTATATACCATATGTATATAGATGTGTTCAATAAAAAGAATATTATTTTCATAGTACGCATGTGTATACATGAAAAACATACTACAAAATAATATACATATATAAATGCTACAGCTGATATTCTAAGATCCCACATGAGAATAGTATTTGCTTCTACAAAAATAATAAACATTTAAGACAATGAATATACACATGCACTGCCACAGTTGTATATATGAATCTGCAGACCACAGATATGCATAAAGCATAAGATGGAGAGAAACACAAATGTACAAATACGACCTCAACATGTGGTGTATTCTCACATCGCCATGGTACATGCCCGTTACACACATACATTTAAACTCACAGAGAATTTAATTCTCCACATTCCTGGGTATTTTTGCTATTCGTTTTAATTTTCATAAAACGACTTGATTCTTATCCCCGTAAGACAGCTTGCAAATGATATTTTTTTAAAACCTGATGGTTGAGCAGCATTTTAAGATAATGATGTGACAATGTCCGAACTTTCCTAACACCGCATACCCTGGGAGGAGCGTTCGGGGGCATCCGTGCCAGCCTCCCTATGTTTCAGTTCTTGATTGTTTACTCAACTGCCAGAAGATGGTCTAAAGCCCTGGGGAGAGCAAAACCTGTTTGGGCCATTGACATTGAGTATCCTTGGTGCAGGAAGTCAGGACCTTAGAGGTATCCATCATTACGGCTGCCTGAAGGCAGGCTGGAGCCAAGGAACTTGCCTGAGAAGCTAGTAAAATTTTAATGCACTCTGTAGTGCGGTCATGTCATACTCAGTTATGGCAAATAATCCCAGATGCCTGCAGAGGTAAAATGGAGCTGTAATGTGCTTGCCTCCTAACCCGAGCTGACAGCAATGATGTACGACTACCATTAGCGGAAAATATCACTTCAACTAACCCATGATCCAGCTCCGCTAAGGGTCACATTATCCATGAGGAACAAATTACACTCCCAAAGTAAATACAAATTTTCTACACGAAATGGGTACAAAAAAAAAAAAAAAAAAAAAAAGCAAGGGGAGCCGGGTGAGGGAAGGGGGAGATGGCAGTGGGAGCAAGGAGTGATACGTTACCTCTGACAACATGCTGCCGAGTGACAAAGATGATAAAGGACAGGACAAATCATGGGTTGAAAGCGCCGTGGCACAGCCAGCCCGGGAGCACATACCCATGCCTGTATACAACATGTTTGCTCTCCTTAGTGGCAAACGCATAATCTTTTACAATGAAGATGCTTGGCTCTGATTTTATTGCCACTCTAGCTGTAGGGACCCTCTATGTGGCACATCAAATGAATAAAAAGGATCCTTATCTTTTCTCCTAATGGGCCTTAAACAGTAAGAAATACTTCATTATTGCCTGAGCATTGCTGGAATATAAAGTCTGGGTGATCTTTCACCCTTGGGGTAAGTTTAAGGTGCGGCATTTTCCAGAGTTAACACCTGTACAAATATGCAGTATAACTCGCACTGATGGGAAACATCCTGGCTTTGCAGAAACAGATTTAAGAATAATACTGAGAAACTATTTCTCTAATGCTATCCTTAGCCAAAACAAATACACGGCAAACAGTAAGATATCAGTATCCCATGACCTGAAGTAATAGCTTAAAATTGGGTTCTCGGCTGCTCTTTCCCCATCGAGCCTTCTTTGCTAAACACGTCGGTACTCAACATCCAAGGAGTTTTTTTCAAGCATTAGGCTCCCTCTTATCACAAACAACCCTTTTGTCCTGCCAGGAAAGGGCTGAATGGGTCTGACAAATATCCAGCATTTTTCTATCAGCCATAACCACCCACACAAAACCTCCCTGCCCCAGGGAGGTTCAGTCTGAGGAGCGAAGGCTTCCACCATGACCCTTCCCGGTGCCTGCACACACAAATCAAACTCCATTCCTGAACCTCAAGACCTTGCAACCTCACCAAAGATCCCTTTCCAATGGTTTCCCTTGGCTACACCACTTCCACTCCCTGGCTGGGAGTCTTGACGAATGTCTCATTGTTTCCAAGTATCCTACTAGAAGTCCCAAACTGATGCAATTGCCCACAGAAGAGTTAATTGCACACATGTATAAATGTACTTGTCTGTCAAGATGGCACAAAGCAATTTCAGCACCATTTAATCCATTTGCAACAGAGCTTTTACTTGCGTCAACAGAATACATAGAAGGTAGCCCTATGCAAAACAGCTCTTTACCTTGGTCTTATGTCTTCTAGCACAGTTTATCATGGAGTTGCTTTGACTTCTTACAGTTTCCAAAGAAAAGACAATTTGCTCTTCCCTGTCCATGTTTTGGAAGGAAGGAAACAACAAAGCCTCATGACACGTGGGCCAGCACGCTCTGTTTACTCAGCAGAGACAACTCAGCAGGATCCTCCAGATCTGGAGGACAGGGATAAAATGGCTTCCAAAGTTCATGACCAACAGCCCTTGCATTTACTCAGTGGTACTGAAAGGTATGGCTTCAAGCAGGTCCATGTCAGGTTTCCCTTACTATTAATATACCAGAGTATTTATAATTACCTAAATGACCCGAGTTTGTAAAGTTGAACTAAAAATCATGGGATTTCTTAACATAGCCAGAAGGCCACCAGGAAGCAAATGACACACAAATGCAGCCGCACAAATACATGAACAATTGTATAAGGGGATCTTCAACTACCAAACCTTGAAATAAAGCCTACGTACTAAACTGCGCAACACAAACTGCCAAAATACTACTCAAAAATATTACTGCAAAGGCCATACACAAAATAATAATCCAAAAGCATTTCAGAAACACACATAGGGTGCATTAAGATTGTTTTGGTGTGTGTACAGATAAAAACGCCTTTATCTGGGTGTGCCAGAGTGATTTAGGGTATTTTCCATACCATAATCTTTGGTTTGTAGCTGGTCTATACGCAACCAAATGTATTAGCATTATCATTAAAAACATTCTGATACAAGAAATATTCTTCAACAACACCACAGAGAAAAATAATGAAGTCTTACAAGGAAATTGTCTCACCAGCACAGGCTGCTAAGTGAGCACAACAGCCACTCTTCCTAATCCCCTCCCAAGCAAGGGTTAAGCTTTGTTATTCTTCCCCTATGACCACATGCCAATGCCTCGAAAATTCAGCCACCAGTTTGAGCAGCCTCTTTCCTCTCTTTGCATCTCACACAAAGAGCATCCAAAGCAAAGCCCATCTCAGAAGGAACACTCGGTAGTGCTCGAGCTTTAACAAGCCAGTCGTCACTGGGCCCGGGAAGAACACATTTTAGTGGGAATCAAGAGCCTCATCGAGAGAGAACTGATCGGGTACCACTAAGATATACACAGAATTAAGTCATCAACTGCAGTAATTTAAGTTGTACATCCTATCAAAGTTGGATAAAATTCAAGCGAGAAGCAGTTCCCTTCTCCTCTTGAATCAGGGTTAAGTAACAACTCTGTGGACACTGCAAAACTGTCCTCCTTGATCAATGATATATTTTCTCAAGAAGTGAAAGATCAGTGAAGTGTCTCAGATTGAGCCTTAATTTTAAAATTAGTCTGATTAAACACAATGGTGAGAAGAAATAACAGAGAAAGTGAATGAAAAAGGACCTTACTCCTCATGTCACCTTAGCACTTGACTTCCTTATCAATGCTGTTTGTGCATCTTTTCAAAACAGGACTTCCTTCTATTTCCAGAAGACAAACTTTGCATTTGCACTAATTTTTTTTTCATATTGTATTAATTACCACAGGTATAATTTTAAAGATTGTATCTCAATATTAGAAGATAATACAGTTGCACTTAGATTTGTCAGCTGTGCACTAGCTTGCCCTAATTTTAGATTATTGGCTCTGGAGACCTGCTCAAAGAGTAAGACTGACAGACTTTTTAATGGAGAAAAACTGAGTTCCCCTGGGATCTATACTTTTTTTCTTATTCAGTAAGAAATCCCAGCGGCATTTGCTGAAAGGATCCCAGAATGGAAAATGACATCTCTCTAGGAATCAGTGCTTCACATTCTGATGCAAGTCCTCCAAATATACATACCCCCCTCCACAGACACACTTGCTACTGCTTCAGGTCCTGTAGCAACAGGAGAGTGAAATGCCTGCTTTGAATGCTCCAGTCCAGTACTGTGTGCTAAATTGGAATGAAGGAGCATGAATCTATATAAATACATAAATTATCCACCCAAAACATGTCATTTAAAATTGAGATGCTGACACAGCCTTAGCTACAGCACTGCTAAGCAGGGGCTGCATCATTTTTCAATTAAATATCCTTGTTTCTTCTTCCAGAGTAACCTCTGGAGAAATGTCTCATTTGAGGGCAGACGTAGACAGAAAGTGACTCTGTCTGTCGGCTCCCAATTAAAGGCTGGGGAAGATGGATTGGAGGCACAGCCATCACCTAGTAGAGATCAGATATCAACAATGATTTACACAGCCAGAAAGATACATATTCAAGTGGAGGAAAAAATAATACTAACAGCCAAGGAGGCATTACTTTTCCTGCTCTGTCACCACTGACTATTCATCTGCTTCTCAGCTTCCAAGGTCCTTCCCTTCCTGTGTTTTTTTTACTTCACTGTGGCCCATCCACTCATCCTCCAACCAACTTGACTTCCAGCCACCTCGATCTGTCACACACCTTTTATCATACTCATCTACCATTTTTCATTTGCTGGTCTGTCTTTCTGGATTCCAGGTCTGTATTCTAGGTCTTATTTATTCTAGTTGGAAATATGTAGCTGTCTTGCATTACTGCTGCCTCTCATGGATCTAACTTCCCAGGCACACTGAAGGATCAGCATGAGTTTACCCTCAAGTGACGCCTCGTTTTCTTTCCATTTTCTGAGCAGCAAATACAGAATTAATCTACAGCAATATACCATTTATCCTGTCGGCTTCAGGACACCGCAGTGTACAAGAGATGTTCCTAAAGAAAAGTAGATCTCCTCAGCAACATTCCAGGCAAAGATGTTTCTGGTGGGAGGGGAATAACTCCGCAGTCCTCGGAATACATTGCCCTAGGACCAACCAAGAGCAATTTGGGAATTTACTACTAGAACAGCTCCATGGTTGGAGGCTAATACCCTCATCACGATATAAGACAGTTGGGTCAAGGATCTTAAACTTCTGATCCTGCTGAGTACCCTCAGTTCCTATGGTTATTAATGAAAACTGAGGATGCTGAGCGCTATTTATGAAGGTTCAACCTCTTGCACAGGGGTTTGGCATCCTCATTTCTCCCAGTGCATCTTGCTAATAGGAATTTTAGGTCCTAAAAATGTTATTTTGTTTAAAGTAGGAATTCAAAAATCTTCTAGGTCCTACTGAAAGAGATCTAAAAGATCCTGCCTATCTGAAGAAAAGAAGTTTCCACTTGTCAGTTAAACAAAAGAATAACGCACAGCCTCCTTTATAGCGTGTACTTTACCTGTCATCCAACAGCCCATTATCATGTCACGGCAGAGTGCACTTTTCTACAGGTCACTTTGTTTAAAATGACATGGATAATGCACATGTCAGCGAGCTGACAGTCCCGACCGTCCTTCAGAGATAAAAACCGCAAGACGAGCGCCTGTTCTTATCTGGGGTACATGCCTTGGTCTATCATCTAAGTCAGGCAGAACATGATTTCTCCAGAGAGCACTTTTTTCATTTCCTGATTTTAAGAAAATCAAATAAGCACCATTTGTCTTCATCTGAATATGCTTGACCTGCTCAAATGATGATGTCTCGCATTTTATAACAGGCTACATATGCTGAATTCAAATTAACAGCAGAACAAGGCCTTTAGATCTTTGCCTAGGCTGCCAGCACAGGCTGAATAAATACACCAGGGTTAGCTGTCATCTTTTAGAATTGGGCCAGAGCTATAAAACTCGAAGCTGGGCCTGGTTCTGGGATTTGAAAAACACTGAAGTATTAGGGATATTTGGATCTGCGCTTAATCTCATTTCATTAGGGGAGAAAAAACATAGATCACAGAGAGCAAAAACATATCTGGATTTTAAATCTTTCGCACGCAAATACTGGGATATTCTGTGTGCAGTACAATCTTGGGTCTCTCTTATTGTTTTGTGGAAACTATCCTGAACCAACATACCCCCAGCATCCCCAAAAGCTGCCTCTGCCTTTTTACACTGGAGTGCTGCAAGAGAAAAATACTATGGTACTGGCAGAGATTTAGCTCTGTAACTGCAGCAGCATCAGGAAATTACACTTCTAGTTCTGGGTGGCATAAACACAGGAGCTGAAATTCAGTTTATCATCTTCCGCTGCAGAAGGAACATCCCAAACATGAATAATCACTTCACAGGATGGAATGTAATGGTAATGCATTAAAAATTCATATCTAAAAGTGCAGGTTAATATTCTGTGCAAAAACCCAAGAAAACCTCCCCCTTTCTGTTGTCACACTGATTAACTCCAGTGATTAGTTCCCTTATGAAAGGGAAATCACTGCAGTTCAAAGTAAACAGTGGTTCTTTAACATAGTTAGCAAATTATTAAGAAACAGGAGGGAAAAAAAAATTCTCTGCTTGGGAAATTACTGAAAAGCTGAAGGGCAAAGCTTTGGCTGTTTAAGAGAGTGGTTTGATATTTCCTTAGCTTTCTGTAGACAATCCTGTAGAAAACTGATTAAGTTAATGAAAGGCAGGTTTTACAACACATTTCTTCTTTTCTGTTGTGTAAACTGCATACCAGTATGGCCATCGCTCTTCTTCTTGGCTGGACGTGGAGCTACGTAAAGGAACCACTCATGAAACTCTAAACAATTCAGTGTTATTATATGAATGATAATTTGTCCTCCCCCAACTTCCATCCTCTAATTTATCCAGTGAAAGAGGAGGCAAAAGTGATTACATTATCAAAACATCCCTTAAGGCTCAACATGCAAATAAAAATCATAAAATTCAACCTGGAAATAAAGAGATTAGACCAGTTCTTACGCAATGAGTATTCATTTTTGTGGAAGAAGAAAAGTAGATGTTAGCCTGTTCACAATATAAAATGAGACATAAAAATATGCGTCAGTGCAAACACTAGTTTTTCATTACTATCAGCTTTCTAAACCATATAGAGAATTAGAGATCAGTGCCTGACTTCTTCAGCATGAGACTCTTCCCCTTTTGCACTTAAAAACCCACAGTTACTGAGATGTTATGAGCAAGTTGTGTTACTTGACTTGATGCAAAGTTTCCAAATGTTGTTTCTAAAAAAACAGATATATAGGCATATATATATATATATATCTCAAACATAACACTTCAATTTGAGTTTGAAAACCCTTGCCTGCAGAGAAGGAAAACAGGCGATAACAGTGGTTAAATAACTGTTAAGAAGCGCAAATGTGAGGGTTACAAACATATTTGGTTCTGTTAGAACTTCATATGGGAAAATGTAGCTGTAGAAGAGGTTGGCATTGAGACTGGTGAACAACCCACACAAACCGTGGCATCAATAACCCGAAAGACAAATTGTGTAGCCTCCAAAATATTCATTAGAATTCTCTTCCCTTGGAGGTCTGTTCCAAAATTAAATTAAATTTCTTTGTATAGAGATGTTTTAGATCAATCCAAAAAGAAATTTCGAATAAATAACAGAATAACAGGATAAAGTGAATCCAACAAATCCAACACATTATTTTTGCTCCCATATTGATTCCCTTTCTTACCTTTTCTTCTTGATCACTGTCGCTGTCACACTGAAAGACAAAAAGGAAAAAATAACAGGTAAGAGAAACCCTCTGCAGCCAAAAAAAATGAAAGATTTAAATGAACAAGATGGCTGAGACACTCATAAATCCTGTGCTATCAAATTGGGTACCTTGAACGAAAAGCTCAGTTACTGTACAGGAGGGAACTTCCCCCCCGATAGGTGTCGAAGCCAACACACTTGTGTGTCTGACTTATGAAAAACCTGCGCTGGAAACAGCACAAGCCATATGCGGTGCCCTCTGTTCGAGTCACACAGACAGGAGCTGATGGAGCCAGAGCACACTCAAGACTCCAAACCTGGATGAGGGAGGAAGAAAAACAATAGTAAAAGGCTGTTGATGTTTTACTTGATGGACAGTGTCAATACATGGGCTTTAAAGGCTTCTCAGACAGGAGGGTGTGGAAATGGCTCAGGGCTGCCTGTCCCAGAAGAAAAGCATTTCCAAGGACACCATCTTCCTCCAGGATTACTCGGATGGTTCACTGCTGCTGAACTAAACAACTCAGGGATGACAGTGGAAATAAGAATGTGCTAAATTAATCGATTCATTGAAGTTCTTTATAATTCAAGAGCAGTCCAGGTATCACAGTAAACACACGCAGTGCTATAAAACGCTGAACAGTGGTACTAGCGACTCATGCTATTTATCAAATGCCATTGCTCAATTATTTAATAATTTGTACTATTGTAGAAATATGACAGGATGAGATGAATCAAGCTTCAGTACAGATAAGCATCTGAAACCCAAACCACACTTAAATTTCCTAGAAGTACAAAAGCAGTGCTGGAAATAGGGTTTTAAGACCAAGCACCTGACTCGCGCTGAGCTGCTTCTTTCTTAGACACAGATTTGATTCATCCCATCTAATTCTGGGTAACTACGAAGGGGTCACACTTGGTTACCTCTACAGCAGAGGAATGTGGAAAACACCTCCTTCTAGAGCTTTTAAACTCCAGTTTCAGAGTCTGGAGGACTGAATTGTCTGTATTGTTCAAGGAGGAGTTCGTACCTCTGCATGCCCAGTGGCAGATGTTTGGAAGGGAAGTATAAGATCACTGAGCAGAAGAATTGGGTTTTCTAAATCATGGCCTAGCTGACTGTGTTACGTGGTTACGGCAGTTGGTTAAACCCTTTAGATATTTCTATCCTATTTAATCCATTTTGAGTATTTCCCTAAGACAACCAAATAGCTTTGAAATTGGTTGCACTTCGTGATTTCTGAAGGTTAACTGTACAGTGAGAAGTGAACTGACACAGCCAAATACACCCACAAATGTATGTATTAGGTCTGCACAAAGCAAGTCACCTTTGGGGTGTTCTTTAATTATAATTTTTCTGTTTCGCTGGCTTTTCCCTGATCTTTATTGGCACAGGGGGTGAAAGCTTGCCCCACACCAATGAGCTACATAAGAACAAATTAAAGATAAGAACTACTTCTAGGTATTTTTTGAATAAATTTAAGTTAAACAAAAAAATAGACAAAATTACAATCTGCTTTCAGATAACTCCAAGCAGAAATGGAAGTGAAGCTTATTTAATAACTGCCATGATATATATATAGCACTCCGTGCATCTAAATACTCTGGTGACAAATGAGAGGGAACAAGAAGATATGAGACGGTTTTAGCCTGAAGTTTGCAACCCTCACACAATGGCCAAGCTAATCAAGAGAGCATACTTAATTGAAAAAAAGGAAAACTGCACATTTCTAGAACAGTTTGGTATTGGTATAAAGTACTTATACCCTTCCCCTCTAGATATTATGCACGTTGACTTCAGCATGACTACACGTACAAGATTTTGGTATCAGGTAAGCATTTTGGCAAAGCGAGGCTCTATATTTACAAAAAAACCAAACACATGTATGGATTTTCATCCATGAAACCGACAGCACATCACAAAGATTTCCCATTTACTATCTCAAAAAAAATTTGGCTTTAGGGTTACAGTGCTTCATTCTGCTGTTTGGTTAGAGCCAGGAGGGTCCAGTGGTTCTGGGGTCCCTCTAGTGTGTAGTCTGTACGTTAGGATGTATTATGACGTGGGACACATCTCAAAACAGGGAGTTGGGAATCAATCGCTCTATTTGAGTCCTCTGCCCACCCTCCAGATACACTCCAGTACAAGTCCCAATTGCAAAACCTGAATCCAAAAGGAGAAAGAAAGGAGGTAAAAAGCGGATCAATAAGCAGGCTAGAAGAATTCCCTTCTAGCAGCGGTGTTCAGAGGGCTTTAACTTCCACCCACTCCTGCTGCTGAGGTGTATGTGTTCTGGGACCCAGCTGTGGTCGCAGGGCTTTGCAGCCTCTCCTTCCCCCACCACTTTTTGTCTGGTTTAAGTAATCTCTTCTCCACTGTGGATTAAGTTTTTCCTGACTCCTAAACTGGGAAAGAACTCAGGGTTTTGTGTTTTCTGCAGTGTGAAGGTGCTTGGGGAGAAGAGGGCTTGCCAATAGTGACAACTGAATTTGCCAGCAAAACAGTTACCCACATCTGAGTGAATCCGCAGAGACAGTGCACAGAGCGATGTTGGTGGGAAGTTATTTCCATCAAAGTGTTAAGCCTCCTGCTTTCCGACAGTCCAGTTCTAATTTCAAGGTCTGCTTAATTCTGCATCAAATAATTACTGCTATACCCAGAAGCACCTTGTCTCCAGAGTTAAGCATATGGCGAAGGACTGAGACCTACTGGTGTCCATTATGGAAGCAGCACGGATGCCAAGCCGATTAAAAATGCTCAGGCTCCCTTCACAACATGCCCAGTGACTGACAGCTTCGCGATTTGGCCAGTCACTGTGGCTGCCAAAAAAGCCTCTGCTGCACAGAGGCCCACATGGCACTCTGAGAAAACAGTTCCATTCCTGGTATTAAATTCCCTTACTGACGCGAGGGCTTTGCTGTGAGCTCAGCAGGAGAGCACCATCCAATTTACAGCTCCATCCTCCAGAGCCCTCGGTGCCAGCCTCTGGCAGAGACGAATGATGGTCAAACCCCTCCAGCTCATAAATTATGCAAAGGCAATAAATGTGCTCAGCAAACAGCTCCGAAGGTTTGCCTAGCCTGGCTCCAGATACGCTTTGTAAAATGCCAGGAGCCCTGCACACAGAAGGCATCTATTTCACTCACAAAGAGGTTTTGTTGGTGGGGCGCAAGGGAAGGAGAACATCGCCCAGCAGCACTGTCCTGTTCCAGCAGCAGATTGTTATGGACAAGCTCTACGTAAGGAAAAAAGGAGGGAGAGGAGCAAAAGGGCATTATGCATTGCATTGGGGTTACGTACAAATACAGGATGTATACCCGAGTGTTTGTGCGTGGGCATGGAAATTGCACATGCCTGTTTTGCACATCCACGTTGAGCTGAATTTTCCTTGATGTTTAAATATATGGATTTCCTCTGGTTTGTGGAAAGAATGAGATTACTTCTGTGCAGGGGTATCTCCAAAACAAAACAAAAATAAAAGAAGAGGTTTTCTACTCAGGCTGAAAACTGATGTGGAGCAACCGTATGTTCTTCTCATGCCTGAGACTGCTTTGCTGTTCAGGCACTCCAGGCACTGCACTTGCACACACGTTCCCCAGTGGCCCTTCTCTGATGTGCTCATTTACATTTTTGGACGCATTTTCTTCCCAGAGGTGCTAAAGCACAAGGTGTTTCCGTCTTCTGCAGGCTCACTGCTAACCACTTCTAGAGAACAGGTTTTGGAAACCAAAGCTGACAACCGTGAAGTTGATTTTTCAGAATTACTGGTCAATTTGAAGACTTGAGCCTGCACTGCTTGCTCAATTTCTCAGTTCCTCTAGCATTTCTCAACCTCTCAGGACCATAGCAAAAAGTAAAATGATTTAAGTGTTTTGGGGTTTTCAGAGCACCAGACTGTTTTAGAATTGAAGTGATACAAATGCTCTGTACTGACCTTCTGCTTCGGGCCGAGTTTCAGCATTTTGCACCTATTACAAAAAGATAACATTCCAGTGTTCTCCAATCTCTTGTTCCAGGGAATCGTGGCACATGCTGCGTCAGAATATTCTCCAGATAACTGGGAATCCAGAATACCATTCAGAGATAGCATGACCTGATTGCTGGATAAGTGCCACTAGCTCCACTGGAAGCTGAGAGTGATAATGTGGCAAATCAGGACAAGGAGGCTGAAGACACATTTTACACCTGAGCAAACAGAGGCTTCTTTGCTCTGATTCTCAGGCTCAAGGCTCTTACTGTCTCCGCGCTGAACACACGACGAGACTGATTACAGTCACCCGGGGCCAGGCTTGAGAAAAGCCCAGAGCCAAATTTCCACCAGCTGGCCAACATTATCAAAACCCACCCAAACCACCAGTCCTGAGCTCTCATTTCAGCCCTGAAATGGAAGCCGGATTAGCAAAAATGATGAGAACCCACAGCTCCTACGTATGGACAAATTTTTAAATGAGCACAGTGCAAACTGCTGTGAGATCTTTTCAAACCACAGCCTGATGTGCCCCTCAGAGGAAGGAGTCTTCAAAATGGCTATTTTACGCTCTTAAAAGTCTTGTGCAGGGCAGAACGGCCTCTTCCTTTTCTCAAAAAGAACTACAGCACTATTAACCAAATCCAAAGCAAGGGACACGCAAAGCTTGCTCGAAACTAGCTCCACATAAAGAAAATATAAAATTCTAGAGGATATATGGAAACATTAAGGCTGCTCCTCATTTCTATATAATCAGGGGCAATAAGAAGACCAGACTGACAATGACTTGTTCAAAGTGGCAATATTTGTCACTTAAACTGTTCAAACACCTCTAATAACTAAAGTGTGCAGGCTACCAGCCTCCATGTCGTCACTTGACGAGCATACCAAGTGTTCAGGCTTCCTTTTGCACTATTTCTGCAACTTCATGCTCAAGAAGTGCTAACCACAGTGAGTAACCCACAAACTTGCATTTTCACACATGTGCTGCAGTCAAAAAATCAAATAGCTATTCCTAAAATTAACCCCAGGTGAGGAGGGAACACACTAACTCAGAAGGTCTTTGGACCAACAGAAAATAAAGCCCTTCTTTCTGTCCCATCTCGAACTTTCTACATCACATTACAGTCCAGGCTGTGATATAAGATGCATTCCCCGAGGTGTGGAGTACAGATACATATAATTGCAGCGAGAATTTCAAAAAGAACTTTCTGGTTCCTATTTGAGGTCTAACTGCTGCTGTGTTTTGTAGAAGAAAAAGAAAACTGAAGATTAGGCTAAAGATTAGTTTCACCTCCCAAATCCCCTGCCCCAGCTGGAGAGAGCACAAGTTAAAATGCACAGCACGTCTCCCACAGCACCCGCAGAATGAGACTGATCCCAATGCCACATTTCAAAAATCAGACACCCTATGAGGTTACAGCTATAATTTGAGCCCTTTTTAATAGCTTGAGAGAGTCTAGACCAAATCAAGCTGAGTAAAGGTCTGTG
Organism: Coccyzus lansbergi; assembly: GCA_033558105.1. Lineage (NCBI taxonomy): Eukaryota > Metazoa > Chordata > Aves > Cuculiformes > Coccyzidae > Coccyzus > Coccyzus lansbergi. The sequence continues at coordinate 806,135 of JAUMJK010000276.1, forward strand.
CCACCTCACCAGCTCATTCAGGCTGAAGAAACACTATGGATTTCTATGTACCTTGCTGATTGAACACATTCTTGTGCAAAAAGTGGCAATCATTGAATATATCACGTACAATGACATTGAGGAGGGCATTGTTCCCTATTCTGCTCAATGGACTTTGCTGGAACAGCTATTTCATATCTTGGATCCATTTATCATTGCCACCAAAGGAGTCAGTGCTGCTGAAACGCCAGCGCTGAACAAAGTGATTCTACTCATCTGTCTGCTGAAAAGAAATCTGAAGAAAACGAGGGAAAACTCAGACCTCAGCCGTGTTCACACTGACATTTACAATATTCTTGTCCATCTATCCACCAATGACAAACTGACAGACTTGGAAAGGGCAAAGATGATATTTTAGCTATACAATTAGACCTTTGCTTCCAAGAGAAAAGGAGAAAAAAAAAAACATCTCCTAGATGAAAGGAGACACAGGCAGGGAATAAATGGGCAATTTTCTAATTGATGAAATGGAGACAGGCAGAGCTAGAAAGAAACCAAGAGCAAGAATTTCACTTCTTTCTTTCCTATGTCTGACTTTGCCTGCAAGTAACATTCAGCATGGAGCTCCTTGCCAAGTAATCTTATATATAGCATCTCACAAATTGGTTAACATCACAGTCTGCTTAGCAATTCTTCACCATTATCCACAGCGATTCGCTGTAAGGAATAACTTTGAAACAGAGATGGTCTGAGAAGTTTAAGGTCTCCTTTCTCAAAAGCTAAAATTACAGATTATTCACAGAAAAGTCCCATTTTACACAAATTACCTTAGGCTGGACAAAAGATTGCTATGTTGACCCATAATCTGAATCCCATTTTATCCAAACTACTTCGCTTCAGATGAAATGTATCAGTCTTGGATGTTTAAAGCCATCTTGGCCCCTTACGAGAAAAATATTCAGAACTTAGAACCACTAAGCTCTAACCCTTTTTAATTCCTCACTTGCAGGACTTTCATGATTGTTTTACATGGCAAAATGATACAACTAGTGGTTCCTTATAGCTCTACCATCAACAAAGTGATCGTTTGATAAGAAAGAATTATATTTGAGTATTAGAATGAAAACGCCATATTGTGTTACATTACACTATAAAGATGATCTACCTTATATTTTACAGGATGCGCATATATTCTTGTATATGTACCAGTAGGTTGGTGGTATACATGCTGCTGGTAGACCACATGGAGGTTGTTGGTAAAGCAAAGGGACATTTGATTCCAGAAATACAGCTGGACACAAGTTGTATTTTGAGGTTTGATTCTGCTGTGTTGATCCCTGTATTACCAGGGCTACCGCTCGAAGGAGAAGGCTGGAAGCTCAGCATCTTCAGAAAACATCAACCACAAGTCAGGTATCCAAATTCCATTGGACTGACTGGGCACCAAGCAGCAGTTGGCCATATACGCGATCACATCTTAATGTTAGGAAGCCATTCTCTCTCCCAACAGAAGGATGAACTCTCTGCCTCAGTCCCTCAACACTTTGAATGAAAGAATCACTACAAGCTTTTGCCTCTGGGACTGTGAATGTATGCTTGCCGCCTCCTCACTTGCGTTTCTGGCTGTAGACAATGTGCAGTATGAATTGTTATTTTTAGCATCCTCTCAACGGACGATGGCAATTTGCAGTGCGTAATGTCATTTTTAGCATCCTCTCAACTGATGAGCACTTTGATGGGGCTCAAAAAATAAATAATAGTAAATAATAATAAAAATGGTCATTTACAGTGGTGGACTAAGTCAATAGCAAAGACTTAAACTAATCAGTGTTTAATGAAGTCAGTGCCTAAATAGTGCATTAGCCAGCGTATCTGCGTAAGGAAAGATTCCTACTTATCAGAATGCCTAGACTGAGCCAAAGAGTTCAGTTTGGAATTTGAGTCTTCCAAGTGCTTACAGGCTAATGAAATAAAAATATCCTGATGGACAAGAAGCAAAGCATGTTACGGGTTAAAATAATACAAGAATCTATTTTTTTCCACTGTGTTGTGATCCATAAAAATCACCCTGAGCCTTTCCTCTTTCTTCTCTGCCTGTGAAGCCAATTGCTTTGATTGCAGTGATATGAGCTTGCTGAAATGACTTGCCCTTGCTTGTGAAGCAAATGGAACATGCTAATAGAACTTATCGCATTACCCGATGCAAAAGTGCCATAGCTCATTACTTTAAGATAAAAGGATATCATTGCAGACGGGAAGCAGAATTGACTTTCTGAGGCCCGACTTGATGATGATTTAATCAACTGCTCTCTTTCACTTCTCATCTCTGCGCCTGTCGGTTTCACAGGTGCTGTTAAATGAGACACTCAGAAAGTGAGCGAGGGAAAGAAATTGCTGTCATTACTTTTCAAGAAAGGAGGTATGCAAATTTTCGACAGAAAGATTGCGTTCATAATGGGCCTGGTAAAATACAAGGATCATGCTTGACAGGTGAGGGCAAGTCATTTGTACGTCCTTAAAGTGAAGCAACCATCCTCATTTAAAAATTGTGCTCGATAAGAGAAGCTACAAATGAAAACCACGCAACGGCTGAGAAGCAGCAAGCAAACCTTTCAGGACGTTGCTTCTGCAGCTCTGCCTTCAGCAGGTGCCTGGTGTGTCTTCACACACGCCTGTTCCTCACTGCCAGATGGCCAAATTTTGACCTCAGTATCTCGCAGAGAACTCCTCCTAACTGTTTTTTTTACTGTCAGCTTTACATTCGCAGTCTGGGATCTCAGAGTTTCTCCTTTTCTTCGTCATTGCCAGAAATACACATTACAAACCAAAAAAAAATCCCAAAACCTAAGCGACCGTTGAGTTACCTTTGAAAATAGAATCAATAGGTTGGAGGCAACAACTTGTTTTTTTCTGCTTGTAACTAAGTATTACAGACCTTGGAAGGTCCAGAGCTCACAGATCTTACAGCCAAGTAGAAGTAAAAAGAATAATCCAGAAAAAGGGTTGTGGCAAGAAGCGAAGAGGATGAAAAGATTCACCTCCAAGGCCCAAATGGAACCTGGGGCCCTGTGCGATTGCAACATGAGCTGAGAGGGTGAAAAGAGAGTAACTGCATCTTCCGCCCACCTGATGGAAAAGTTCTGATATTCCAAAACTAAAAGTGGAAAAAAAAAAACAAACCACAACAACTAAGATGATAAATTACATTCAGGCTAAAACCACATCTTGGATGACTATCGAGCTACTTCTATATTTCTAAATGCAGAAATGAGAACTGCCAAGTTTTTATTGGTATCAATCAGGTATTCAATCAGAGACTGACAGTCAGCCACAGCAAACAGGCTCCTCGGGAACCCCACTGTATGTGCAATGGATACAGAAGTTTGTCATAAAAATGTTGACATTTACTCTCAGATAACAACATAGGACTTAAATAGAATTAATGTCATGAATATTTAGAATTCAACAAGAAGCAGCTAGGAAATACTGCCACAAAGGAAGCTTGATACAATAGAAAAGGATTTAAATAAGAACAGTTACTGTATTAATTCCACAGATAGGTGTATTTTAAGAATGCAAACATTCTTTCCCAAGATACACACTTCACTTGGCTCAAAAGCTCCTATGTTTGTCTCTGAAACGCAGCTATCTTATCTGACTTTTTCCCTATGTGTCAGGTTCTTAACCTTCCATATCTTCTTAACTAGCAGTGATCCAGTGATGTTCTTTGGATCTGACTCACCTCTCGCCAAAAATACTTCACTGTAGGTTGAAAAGCAGCATGGCTTTGGGCTAGGACTCAGGAGATCCACCTCTGTCACTGACTATCAGTATCACCTCAGGCAAGTCACTTAGTCTCTCCTTCTGTCAACCCTCTATTCTTCATCTGTTTGGGCTACTGAATGCTCCTCAGGACTCGGTTGCTTTTCACTATATGTGTTTGTAAAGTCTGTAGGACAACAGGGCACTTTTCTTAGAGAATGTTGATCTTAGCAAACAGAGGAAAAGAGGAAGAAAGCATTAAGAGGCCCCAAAACGCATCATCCTTATTTTCAATATAGATCTCACCTTCCACCAACTAAACGGCACGATCTATAGCAAATTATATCATTTCAGCTGCAAATTATTCTTATTTTAAATTAGAGCAACACACACAAAGAAACAGCAATGCAATATCGATAGTGTTGCACAGGGGTTGTGCCCTTTTACAGGCTGCAGCAACTCGGAGCACAAAATGGCTACTGAAAGACACACAAAGAGAGATTCGATTGATTTCCAAGATGAAATAGTTGTAGAAATAATATCTGAAATGAAAAAAGTAAGAATAAAAAGCCATCTCTTTTCTTCTTTCCCAGAAGACAGGAACGCTTTGGCTTTTGGGCTCTGTATCTTTATATCAGGAAAACAATTTGAACTGAATTGCATAAATAATAATTCCCCAAACAACCCCAAACAATTGATCCTTGGGGATAAGACCTTAACAGCTGAGCTATAAACCTCTGAACACTGGATTTTAATGGATACTAAAAAACTCTTAACTAAGCCCTATAAACATGACCTGAAACAAAATGATTTGTGTTGTAAGTTGTTTGCAAACTCCCATAAACGTTCCTCATTGTCATAATGACAAAAAATAAGTCAGACTGTGTACTCAGCCTTGTAAACTGGCTTCTATGATGCCATTTCATTCCCTTTTCCAATCTCCGTTTTATAATTCATCACTCAGATAGCTGTTATATATTATTAGTAGTATTTACTGCTGCCTTTATAATTTGTACAATTTATAAATCGCCTGTGCTAGACCTGAGGGAAGAGAATTATTCTAAGTCTACAGCAAGTAAAAATAAATTGCAAAGACAATGGCACACCTTGGCCTGTCTCCTTCAAATTTCCTGTTTTGACAGATACAATGCTATAGTTTGGAATCTGTAATTTCTTATAAGGAAATGAATGCATTAAGTTGGGTTTGTTTTTGTTTTTTTTTTTAAGAATGCTGCAATTACAATGATTGAATTTAAAACAGGCATTGCATTTCTCTATTTAGAGGCAAGCATAATTGCATATCCTTGATTTATCAGCTGGACTCAACTGTTTGTTATTCACGGAGTCGCTAAAGAAAAGTAAGAATGTGCTTGGTTGGGGAGATATAACCCAACAAAGCACCTACCACTGGATGCTCCTTACAGGCAGCACCAGGAATGGTACCATGGCACAACCTGAACAGCCTCTTGGGGCTGATTTACCTCTACCTGGGTCTGTAGGCTGGGCTCCTCCAGCTCTCTCTTCCCAAAGACCTCTTTGAATCAGCCCCAAACGCAGATATGTCTCCTCTGGTTCAAGACAAAGCTGTTACTCCAATATTGTCTTCTGCAGCATGGAGTGTACAAAACTGGGGACTCGCAGCACTCAACTGGACGGTAACACTTTCAGCAGAAAGGTGGGAGCTTCAGATAAGACCTAGACATCTGGTTTAGGAGCCACTGTAATGTAAAACCATTCTAAATCAGGTCCTCAGCTTCCCCACTAACATGTTCCTGGCAGGGATATAAGAAAAATGTTTGGGTTTTTTCACTGCTGCATTAACCTACCACCAGAGTAAGGCGAAAGAAACTCCTGTATCATAAATGATATCACAGACTCCATGACTGTTATCAGCAGTGGCAAATTACCTGGCAAGGCATCACTTTGAATAGCTGGCTTTTAGCACAGTGTTCACAAAAATTATCCTTGTCCAGGCAAGTCTTGGAAAATGCTAGGGCTTTGCCAGCAACAAGCGAGTTCAAGCAGGGCTGCAGCTGATGCAGCACTGAGCGTTGCTAGGACTGCCCATAAGTCCCATTTTCAACTACAGCAGTACGGAGCCTTCACACTGTTAGAATGATCTCTTCCAAAGAAGAATCCTATGTAAGGACAAGGAGAAAACCTCAACGTAAAAAAAAAGGCCTTTCCAATAACCCTTTTGTTGAGAAAAAAGGGACATACTGAAACAGAAGGGAATGCATCGAGCAAAACAAGCCTATCTGGGAATGTGGGGAGCCAAGAGAGACCTAGAATCCTAGAATCACCAAGTTGGAAGAGACCCACTGGATCATCGAGTCCAACCATTCTTATCAAACACTAAACCATGTCCCTCAGGATCTCATCTACCCATCCCTTAAACCCCTCCAGGGAAGGTGAATCAACCACCTCCCTGGGCACACTGTTCCAATGCAGAAGCTTTATGTTTCTTGACATTTGAAGTCACCACTATCCCACAGGCAAAAATCCACACTGGATTTCTCTATATGATCCTAGCAATCCACCTGCATCTTGTACAGTGCCCATAAAGGAATTTTGAACTGCTCAGCCTGTGCTGCAGTTTTAAGAGAGATTAGGTAGAACATGGAA